>JAWWEQ010013028.1:0-129569 GCA_035583055.1 Torymus tubicola | reverse complement strand
TGTGTGTGTGTGTGTGTGTGTGTGTGTGTGTGTGTGTGTGTGTGTGTGTGTGTGTGTGTGTGTGTGTGTGTGTATGTATAAGTTAGTACAGGTTTGTTATAACTTCCGGGTGAGGCTTTCGATGCGCCGAAATTGTGGGTATATATAGTATAGTAGGGAATGAAACGAGTGGAAGCATAATATACGCGGCATTTTTTTATACGGATGAAGGTTTTATTGAAATGTAGGAAGTATATGATAAAGTAGAGTGTGTGTGTGTATGTATTATTTGAATTAATGTGACTGTACAGATTGGAGCGCGCCATGCGATGCTCGTTTATGTTGATACACCGACGGTTCGCGCAGTATATACATATATATAATATATGTATGTCTGGCATTTAAGCTAATTGAAATCAGCTTAGTTTGCGTTCGACTTTCTCCGTTGATTGTATTACTGCAAAATAAGAAACAAATTAGAAGTAAAAATCACACAATTACAATTAATACTTTCAACCTAGTTTAAATAAATGAAATGTAATGTCAATAGATTTCGTGCTATAGTAATTTTACACAGTGCACGTTTTTACATGTAGAAAAGTATGCATACTTTTTATTTCGCGTGTAATTTTTCTTTTTAAGTATATAAATTTATATGTATAAAGTTAACCTTATTATTCTCTCCTCTAACTCTTACTCTTCTTGTTTCGTGCATTAGAGAAACACGACGCGGTGCCGAAACAAAATATACACACGCATACAGCAGTAGTGTATAGCTTGCTCATTAACTAAACCTCCTCGAGCCCGTACCTAAAGACGCTTTTATTTTCCATATACTATTCGCTTACTCTCATTTCCCTACGCAGCCCACGCGCACCTCGCTGTCTAAATATTTAACGACACTCGCATGACTTATTCACACTTCTTCTCGCGCGCGCGCGCGAGCGCAATCATCAAAATTTCAGACAGCCGGGCGCGCACCCAGCGTGAAAAGCATTAACGTAACTTTCTTACCCTACCTTCTCTCGTACCATTGTCAATAATTAAATATCTAGCGTACACTTCTGTGTGTATATATATGAACTTACTCGCATCTCTCATTCAGAATTCTTTCCCAAAAATATACGACTCGATCCTCTTTTTCTAGGAAAAATCGATGGTTGTACGCGTAAATTTTCTCTCTCACACACGCGCGCGCACACGGGTATAGCAAAAACGCACAAAGCTATATCTGCGATTCGCATTAGTAATTCATGTTTACCGAGGGATGGACCGACCTCTCACCCGTATATATACGTATATTTACGTGAATTTTTCCATCTCGCGCTGTTGCTCAAAGAGAGTGAGAGGCGAATGGCCGTGCGAAGGATGCTCTATACCGTTCGAGGGCTTCGATACATGCGCACATGTGTGTCGAGGGAGTTGAGAGTGCGAGGGAGGAAAGTGCGTCACGCGTTCGCGAAAGAAAGAGAGAGAGAGAGAGAGAGAGAGAGACTTTCCACGATTGTCGACGGTAAAGTGTTTACGCAAAGCATTCGGCTTTGGATTTTTAAAGTGGATTTATTGGAGGGCGTGATGTATGCTGCAGCTTCTGCAAAAATATCATTTGAGTTTTTCGAATGTGGCAAATAGCAGAGAAAGATTTTATGAGTGATCTTTACGAAGATATTATAATGATTTGGACTTATGATGTAGTTGATAGAAAAGACAATATGCTTAAAGCCTTCTATTTTTAAGAATGGAGGTTTCGTTTTATTTAAACATTAGGTAAGAGTAACTGTGTACCGTAAAAAAAACATAACATTTTTTTCTACATAACGTTTTTTTTTACCGAGAAACAAAATAAAATTGAACCAAAGGTTTGTGTTTTAAAAGAAAAAAATTCTTTTCCGTGTTTTCAAGACTTTTATTGCTGCGTTAAAGAAACAAAAAAGAAATTTTTTCAGACTCTTCTTTGAGACTACAGATAGTGCGAAAATATAATTTTACCACTGTTGGATTCTTTGAATAATATAGAATATAAAATTCAAATCTTATTTTTACATTTTTATGTCTGGCGAAAAGGAGCTTTTACTATGTTACTATTCCACATATACATACCCAATTGATTTATTATAAATAACTAGCCGCAAGTCAACATAGTCAGAATTTCGATATATTTAATTTTGAGATTCAAAGTCTTTCTGTTTCTGATATACAGAAACCCATTTCTTTCCGAATTCTTAGAATTTTTCTATTATATACCCTCGAGATTGTGCATACAACCTTTGAAAAATTTACGTTTTTATATTTTTCAGTATACCTTTAAATCAGGTTTCGAAATGCATTGTATTTCCAATCCGATTTCGTATTTCGAAAACAAATCGTAAACTTTTTTACATTGACATCAGATCAGATATTTTTATATGTCCATAAGAAATATGGTGTACAAGGTGAATATAATTTATTTGTTATACTGACACTTGATGCGATTTCAAATAAATTACACTTCATGTCCATTTTTATACCTAATCGGTATTAAATATTCTACATTATCTTGGCAATCAGAATATCCAACAATATCATAAAAGGTCAGCCAACAAGAACCTACATTTCTTTATCAATAACGAATTGCAAGCCGTCTCTAGATTTAGTGTTATTACCTACCAATGAAAAATAGGATACTAAACGACAAATCTGTTCGTATATACGTTTATCACGGGGAAAATCTGCCGCAAACTGCAATTTCAGTCGCTAATCTGTATTTTCTTTTATACTGGCCGTAAAGCGTCTATATCGCGCTGGAATATCGTTGATTCTGCGGAAAACATTTTTAGTCACCGCTATGGTCGCGCACGACTTTTTATGGATTCTGTTGTAACAACCGCTAAACAATGATAGAATCAAATAGGATTTCGCGATACAACTGAAGAATCTGTTACAGTCTAATCTTTAATGGTTTCTTTGAAGTCAACTTTATGAAGCAGGGGATATTATACCTTTTATTTAGGTTCATATCACCATCATAGAGTATATAAACCATTATAAAAGACATTTTAATAGTTTAACAATTTCTATCTTTCAAGTTTAATAAATTAATATGAGACCAAATCTTAGTATAACTACAATCTCCCAAAAAAATATTTACATGTAATATGAATAACATACTAGACCAAACAAAAAAAAAATTAAATTGGGCTTACAGAAAATCTCGCCGTATGTTAAGTCCCAGAAAAATTACGAAAAAAATTCATCAGCTCCACCTTTACCGATAAATCTCACTCCCGCACCGTCTGTTTTCTGAAAAAGGCCAACTCCCAATTAAAACCTCTGCTCGTAATCCATCCACACACGAGCGAGAAAATTTCATAAACAAACAGTCGGCGCAGCTCAGCAATCCAGCCCTTCAATTACCGGCATCGCGTATAACGAGCCACTCGCAACACGGATCGATTCGCGCGATAATGCGCTTAATGGCTTGTAAAATTCATCCGCGGGAAACGCGCGGGACGCCCGTCGAAATCTGCGCGCGCGCTCGCGGCGATTAATGGTTCGCCGCTCTCGCGAAACCTTCGCTATATATACGTTATACACACGTTCTATAACACTTGAATGACGCGCGCGCTAGAATCGTTATGTGTATATATATATATATATGTATATAGAAGGCAGCGTGCGATCTGATGCGACATGTGCCGCGGGGTTGCGCTGATGCCGTGTGGTTTCGATTACGGCGCCCGCGGCCGCGTTCCTTTCGTTCCGTTTGCCGTCCATTGTTCACGACGCGTAGCTCCCTTGTTTCATTGGGTTAACAGGAATATTGGATGTTACTCGGCTGATCTCCCGCTGAAATTTGGTTATTGAGGATCTTTGGGTCGCGTGTGTTGGTACTTCTATTCCGCATCAAATTGAAATTCCAAATTTCAAGTGTGCGCTGATTATGGAAAAATTCCAGTATATATGTAAAATTTGTTTGTTTTAAAGAAAATACATATATGTATAACTTCGTTTTTACATATCACGGTTGGTTTTGGTTAATTTACTTACAAAAGGAGGTTATAATCGTATGGGTAGCTTTTATTTTTGAGATGAATTATTTTGTGCTTTTAACTTTTTGCAAAGTCAAGTCCTCGAGGTAAATTACATCTAAAAATAACGAGCATTTATACATATACTTTTGTACGACTTTAACAAGTTCACGTAACTTACAGCAGCTTTTATGTTAATGGAGTGTTTTGAAGTCACTTAAAGCGTTTTTTTTCTTCAGAATTCTCGCACTTTCTCATAAAATATGATATAACAACGCTGCGCATCATCGCATACTTTGCGTATATTTGAATTTTCTTCATTTTCTTATTACTCTGCATAAATTAACGTGTTACAATTCCTCCTACCTTAAGAAAATACTATCTTAAGAGATATACTCTTTATGAAAACTATATAAATATTATGAAATTTATCCAGGATTTCGCTCAACAATTCGCACGACTGCGCGGGGAGCGAAAAAACAAAATTTCACCGCACCTGCGGGTGCGCAAAGTTTCACCAACGAATTATTTCTCGAACTGGGAATAAATTTAACCTCCGTTAGCTCCTACTGCAGCAGTAGCACACCACTGGGCAAAATTACAACCTCACAAAAAGTCCTCCACCATCTCTCCCCCCCACTCTCTTTTTACACCCCGCATGGTCTCTTAAATCTACTTCCCGCGCGCGCGTGCGCGTGCACAGCCGGTAGTCGCTGCTTTTTCACCACCGCCGGCCGTTCAATTGAGTGAGGAAACGTCTTTCTCCCTTATCGCCCTCTCTTCCTCCCTCTCTCTCTCTCACGTGCTTGCCAGTATAGAGCTCTACTGTCCCGCAGGCGGCTAGTCCTACGTCAAAGGACAAATTGCTCTTCGCACGGCATAATTACATCTGCCCGCTGGCTCGTTCTCTCTCTTCGTGTGTGCACGCGTGCTTTAAACCTCGACGAATTAAAAAATAAAGAGAGAGAGAGAGAGAGAGAGAGGGAGGACGTGGCTGGAGAGAAGATAAACAGCTGCAACGCAAAGGGGACAGGGTAAATAGCGTTCGCGAGTGTATGTGTACGTGCACTCGCGGTGTATATATATATGTATATATATGTATAGAGTTTCAGAAATTTTTTACTCCTTTTTAGGAGTTGGTCTCTCCCCTCGCAGGCTTTACGCGCGCGTGGATTTCGCGCGAAGTGGTTTACATGGAAAGAGAAAGAGAGAAAATAAAAAGTATATACGCGGCACACACGTGTGTATGTGTTTACGTAAGCGTGCACGCGTGCGCCTGTTCGCGCGATAAGGCGATTATACCGGATATACGATTATGCTGGATTATATAGCTGAGCGTTGATTTTTTAATGCCAGCCGACGTTTAATATGGCAGCAGCGTGGTTTTTTTTGCGAGGTATATGTACGCGTGGTGTTTGTTTATGCGTATGCTATAATTATGAAAATTATAAGATTCTACAAATTAAATGCGTACGCACGTTGGTTAAAGCTGTTTGTTTGGTTTATGCAAAATTAACGTTTACAAAATATCTCGTAAACGGTGCTGGTAGCTATCGTTTTATTTTATCAAAGATATAATGTAGAATTTTGATGAATATTTTATTGAATGTACTTTTGCAGTCGTATTCTTTAGGTAACAGTCGTGAGATATATAGAAATAAATGGCTGTGGGGATAAAACAGTTGTACATCAGATTCCTTTTTATGTAAATAGTAGGAATTATGGTTTTATAAAAAAAAGAGATTTTCCTGAAACAAAAAAGCGCATATTTTTTTTTAGACTTGGTATTGCGCGGCCATGAGTTGGTTACAAATCAGACCGAAGAAAAGCAAAAAAATCACGTAGAACGTATATGTAAACTTAACTACGTAATTTGGATATATTTTTTCTTTTAAACTGTACATAGCAATCAGTAATTTATGGTGACATTACTAAGAACCAACATTCTCTAAAATTATTAAAACAATAATATCAATAAATTCTCTAAATTAAAAAGTCGAAAGTATTTTTACGCTCCAAGTAGATAAATACTAACACTATCAGACACTTTTGAAACGAACATGAAAAAATATTATTGTCCGTAATTGTCTTAATTATTAAAAGTAATTTTTATACAACATTGTATCAGTATAATACTATCGCACATTCCAAAAACAACGAAAACAGAGAATAACCGTAAAACCGTCGATGCCCTTTACAACGGGCATATCAATTGGTAAAATAACTCTTTCCATCCCATAAATCATCACTTTAACCTTCCACACCGTCTACCGACGCGTTCGCGACAAAACAAACCTGATAACTAGCGGTTCTGAGCGAACGAAATTTACTTGCAAAACATTCGCTCCCCACTTACACCCGTTTTGTACGCTCGAAACCATCCCTATCGCATCTCTCATCCTATATATACGACGCACGTGCGTGCGAAACTCGCACACGCCGCAACAACTGCCGCATTAATCGCGGTTTTGCCCACGTTGCAGCTATCTCTCTCTCTCTCTCTCTCTCTCTCTCTTGCTCGCACGTTTTTCGCGACGATCGAGCGCGTGCGCGCGCGTCATAAATTATTCGACGACGCGAAACAGAGAAGAGAGAGAGAGAGAGAGAGAGAAAGCGCTAAAAGGGGGTTAATGGCTTCTCGCCGCGGAGACTTTTTCGCGAGTTGCGTCGTTCGCTCGCTCTTTCTCGTTGGGCTTCATTATTCTCTCTTTTGCATCTGTTTAACTTTTTCCCGGTCCACAGTCGACGAGGTGTACCGCAACGAGAGAGAGAGAAAGAGAGAGAGAGAGAAAGAGGGGGGGAGATGAGATCGATGTGAGTGAGCTTGCGCGCGGCCGCGTGTCGACCCGTTTGAGAAAGTGTGTCAGAGCAGCTTTTTGAAGTTTCTGATGACTAATCATTGGGATTTGAAAACTTTCGAACGATTTATTTTAGGTGAGGTGTGCGTAGCAAAATTTCAGCATCGATATAGATATTTTTAAATAAATATTCACTTTGAATTATGCTTATAATATTTTGTGAATGACAAATAAATTTTGAACTTTAATTCTAAAGCTATATAAAGTTCAACAAAGAAAATGGATTTCACACGGAACCTGTTAAACAATCATGGTTTGATAATATTTATTTAATACTTTTATATAAATGGTTATTCTTTATAGTATTTAATGGACTTTAAAAATAAGAATTCATAAACATTTAGTACAATATACTTCTTCAATTCAATTTGAATTTAAATTTTCAATTTACGCGCCCCCTCTGAAAATGAATCAAATAATATTTTCAGTATTATAATCGTTTATCTGCCAAAGGAATTGGAAAGATTATTCGTATTCAAAGCTCACCGAGGCAGTATCATATTTTTATTTTCTCTTATCTTTGAAACGATTTCAAAGTCGAGGGGAAAAAGTGACGTAATTTATTTGTTTTATATCCTATCACCGTGCAACATTATTTTCACTTATATTAATTTCATTCAAATCCCTTTGATCCCTATACTTTCCACTATCACTCCCTAAAAGAATGAATTGTTTTGTCAATATTTATATAAACGTACTTAACAACCACGTTCCACCACCTCATTTAAGATCTTCAACAATGCTAAAACTTACGAAAACTCAGCTCGACAATCAACCCCAACTCTAAGCTTTCAACTTTCAATCCATTCCATTCAATAAAATCCTAAGCACCACTCGTTATTCCAGCTCGCGTGCCTGTGCCACCATTAAGAATCTCATTAACCACAGTCTAATCAATGAATCCCAAACGACGACGACGACGAATCCCCTTCTCTTCGACCAAAGAGCTCTCGAGCGAAAAAGCAGTCAACCAGGCGCCCTTTCAGCTATACATACGAGCACACACCCCGGACCCTATCTCTTCAAGAGACCAGGTGGAAGGAGAGTTAACCTTCCCTCGCCCCCCTCCCCTCCTGATGAATTTATTCGAGGCGAACGGCAATAAAAAGCAAAAAAAAGCGACGAACGAGGGAGTGGGTGTAAAAAAAAAGTGTCAGCTCCCCCTTTTCGTATACGACGAAACGCAGAGACTTTGGTAAAAAGCTGCTGCGCCACGTTACCCCTCCTCAACTGCTACCCGGATGGCTCTTCGGAGAATGAGGCGTGCGCTCTTTCGTGAAAATTTCGGTTGGGGTGACGTGCGGCGCCCTCGTGTTTACGGGGACGTCGACGACGAGCCTCTGAAGGGCTGTTTTGTAGCTTTGATTTTCTGGGGAATGGGATTTCTTCTTTTTTTTTTTGAAGTTTGTGAATATTAGAGATAAGTGCGAAGTTTTTAATACGCTGTAAGTACGTATAAGGTAATTGTGAATTGTTAGTTTTATCTTGGGATAATTATTTGAGATATTCACGGCTTAGGAATGTTATTCTGTTATGAATTTAATTTCGGACAATAATATCTGACTATAACGATGGTTGTTAAATTATAAATAAATGATCCATTTCATAATCTATATTGATAGCTAATTATATCTTTGACATGATTTTGAAATTCAATTATGCAAATCTCATTTAAAATTTCTATAATGATAAAATAAGTCGCATATTAAATCCGTAAAATGATATGCTGAATTCAACGATACTAATACTATAAAATATTATCTATAGTATTATCTATTTTTTTAAATTAAGTAGAATAGCCATTCATTAATACAACATAACATAACGTATCTAAAAACCAATTTCTTATTTTTATCTCTTTAAAAATAAATTTCCATCCCTAACTATTTTCACAACATGACATCAACGGCCCATCATTTCGCACAACTTTTCATGGAATTCCTTTTTTCCATCCTACACTACTTAACAAACGCCTATAGCAAAAAAAAAGAATGGAAAATCCCGTTTCGAACCAAAGAACCCGTCGTCGCAGGGCTAAAAGAAACATCGTGCACAAAGACCCGCGTACGCAAAAAAACATCGTACTATATAGAACGAAAGCGGACTCTCAGCGCGCGGGGAACAATATTTTCGCTGACCACTGAGCGAAAACACGAGTGTGCACAGTTCCATGGAAAGGGAAAGCTCGTAAAGAGAAAGACGGTGAGTATGTGTGTGTGTGTCCGTTCACAGCCTAATTTCCATGTGTCTTCGTGGCTTGACTACGGGACAAGGTCGCAATTGACACGCGTGTGTGTCGCCGTGATCACCCTACAGGGCGAGAGGATTGAAGCTGCTTTTCGGATATTGCCGTGCGGAGGTTGTAGTTCATGAATCCTTAGTGGGCTATAGGGTTTAGAGAAACGGTTTAAATGTATTTTTTCCAAGATCTTGCTTGAAATGTAGGATTATGTAGTTTTCTTTTAATCGAATTGTAATGCTTACATTATATAATTAATGTAATTGTATTCATAATTGAATTAAAATTTCATTTTTATTTAAAGATGTTATATTTCAATGATAAAAAATAATTTTCATTATTTATATCGTTTGAAGTTTTCAATTTGAGAGATGCAATTTTTTATCGTAAAACCATTTTATTTTCCTTCACAGACACATCGTAACTGTAATCTTTCTTTTCTCTGTATACAATTTTATTTTCATCCTGGATTTTAAATCCAATTTATTGGCCAGATTATGTTATCAATAACTTCCTTTGTAACCGATAGAACGTATTGCCCACGTACACTTCCTCCGCAGAAAATACTTGTATTAAAAAAAAAACCTTACGTTCAATAAACGCACGATCGCTAAAACAGTAGTCTTTCACGAAGCACCCGGTATACATGCGACCCACGCACTTATCGAATTCCCGCCTTTTCTTCGGAAAACAAATACAAGGCGTCGTCGCACGTATATATATATATATATAAGACGGTACAATGCGCGCGTGAGAAGCGAAGAAAACAAAGCGGCGGGTGACAAAAAGTGCGCTAACGTACGGGCAGGAGATAAAACACCTCGAAAGTTCGAGAGGGGAAACGGAAGAACAGAAGGAATGGGTAAGAGAGTAAAATGAAATGAACGAGAAGTTCGCAGCGTTATTTGCTGTTCGATACGAGAATGGCGAAAGAACGTCTTTTTTTTATTGACATTTCGATTTTTGTAGGTATTGCAGATATACATGTATATATACAGATGTGCCGAATCAGTATGCGTTGAGCAGCCAGTGTTTGTAATTAAAATGGCCTTAGAATTTAATAGATAGTTCAGTTGGAGAACCAGTTTTATTAGCACTTAAATAAGTCGCAGAATTTATTGGTCTTTATACGATCTTACTTGATCATTATTAGAAGAATATGAATTAGACGGTTCTTCAGATTGCCCATATAAAACTTAATTTGATTAGTAAATTTTCAATCGCTTGTGAAATTTTAAGGTTTGTTTGGTACTTTAGTAATTTATGTTAATGCTAGAGAGAACTTCACAAGCTGTTTCAAATTGCAATTTGATGGGATGAAGTTTGCCAAAATATCTCTCTAACCATCAATTTTGCTAGCGGGAAAATAATTAGCTCACGCTGCGTTATATAAAACTCTACTTATTAACGCTTTAGCTTTCTCAATTTCAAAAGACGTTAGCATAACGTCAATGTGTGGTTGCAATAATGAGTCAATTACGAAAAAGAAGATCTAAAAATTAGTTTCATTACATTAAAATGTGGATGCTGTTATTGTACATAAATGTATATTCGAGTCAAAGTACCACTCGACTTTTTACACTACTCTCGTGACTTGCATCAATTCGTGCAATCGAAGAAATCTTATACTTACATTTCTGTATCTGCCAATCAACTACTTTCCACCTACACAGACACTCGACGAGAGCTATAAAGCTTTGCTCAGAAAAAGACATTATCTCAAGCCTCAACGATCGGCAGCCCTCTTCTCTCCACTCTCTGACAAAAGAGTGCGAAGAAAGTGATCTGCACAACGCAAAGAGAACACGAAACTCTCTCTCGCGCGCGCACGTAACTATATATATACTACACTCACCTATCCACGCGCGGATAAACTCGGAATATCGAGTGAAATACATATCCTCCAGGCAAAGTGAATTCCACGAGAGACAAACGAAATTTTCCGGATGGAATGGTCCTATATACTTTCTCTCTCTCGCTCTCTCTATCTCTCTCTCTCTCTTTCTCTCTTAAGCGCGAATAATACGAGACGCGTGTTCGCTAGCGTAAAACACAACCCGGACGTCCGAGAGGTAAGAGTAATGCGTTAGTCCGCGACGAGACATCCGGTTAAATCCATTCCCCTCTCTGCCTGTCTCTCTTCCTCTCTCTCTCTCTCACTGTGCAGGAGAGAAAAGCGGAACGCGCGCGCGTCTCTCTCTCTCTCTCTCTCTCTGCGCAGACTCCCCATCTCGTTTTGTCACTGTCTGAGCGACGCGCGTGCAGTGTTTTCCCACGGCCTGGTACCGAGGAGCGATTTATGGCGTGTGCCTTCTTGCGCGCGATTCCGGACGATCGTTTAATTCGGCCTGATACGTCAAGGATTAAAAATGAAGCCCTTCGAAGAGAATTATTTGAGGGCTGTATAGAAAGCGGCTGCGTATATATAGAGTTTTACTAAAGTGGTTTATAACGAAAAGATAGAGAAATAGATAAAAGAAAAGACAAATAAAATTTTAATGTTTATATATAAACATAGATTAAATAGAAAATAGAATTAGTGATTATAGGTAAAATGCTACGTGAGTTATTTTCACTTCAAGAGAATAAAAATTTTTATCCAAGCATTTAATTAGAATAATTTTAACATGTATACAATATTTAAATTTTAATATGTAAGAGATCTATTTATATTCAATATCAGAATCATGAAATCTAACAATAATGTTCTTCTCTTTGTTTCAGGTAAGTTATTCAATCGACCACCTACCCAAACCACCTGTCCGTAAGTCTAGCTCTATAAGCCGCATATCAAGCACCATCGGTCTATTATATTTCCCAAAACAGCTGCAAAATATGCCTTATATCGTCCATAAAACCTCCATTCGTGTAAAAACCTAGGCACATGCAGCGCGCGGTATTCTCGTAAAATACATATATACCTCCTCGCGTTATAATAATACTTTACCCTCCCGGGCTTGAACGATCACGCACGCCTCTATTCTTATAATACGTCCACGCAAGTTTCGCGCGCTATTTCACACCGCACCGATCCTTCATCCAATTCGCATATATGCTTTTACGTATATATACCACCATATTCCTCCCCCTCTCCTTTCTCCATGATCGTCGCATTATCTCCGCTAATTTTCACCCTCTTTGTTGCCCCGTGCGCGCGCGCGCATGCTTCTTCTTCATCTCTCCAACTCTATATATACGTGGAACGCTGCGTATATATATGCGTGCTTTGTCAGCCCCTGAGACACTTTCTCGCGTTATGAATGCTGCCGCAGGGCACCACGACCCCCGGAAATTACAAGCGCTCGACTTCCTACGTGGCTTTTTTTTCTTCTTTTTCTTCTTCTTTCTTTCTGCGTGTGAGTGAGAAGGGGGAGTGAAAAGCAAGGAAATGGAACCCGACGAAGCCAAAAATCGTTGTCGTCTAAAGCGTGGTCAAAGGACAGCAAAGGGGACGACTATGGAGATGGTGTGTGTGTGTGTTTGTTTGGGTTTAGAGATGGGGTGTGAATAAGTTTAGGTCGTAGTAGGGTAGAGATAGAATCGTGCGTCGTCGTAGTGTGTTTTACTTGAAGATGTTGTTTTAAGTAAGAGGAATACGGTGAGAACTGTTTGTTTTGGTGGTTTAGTATAGATGCTTGTCATTTTTGAAATAAAAGTCAAAGTTTAAATTTGTATGAAGCGAAAACTAATTTGTTTTTAAAGTTATGGCAATATCAATAAATTGCTAAATGAAGTATGTAAATATGATGTTTTTGTATTTTGAACTAAAGAAATATTGTTGAATTTCTTTATGCTTTGAATTTTAAAAATATGTTGTTATAATAATTTAATTTTAAAATTAATAATTAGTTCAGTTGGTAATAATTATTTAAAAATTCTCCTCAATAAGGCCATTTTTCATTTTTCTAAATATATTTTATTTACGACTTTTTAAATTAGCTTTTTGTATAGCATGCATTTGTTGTTACGTGAATAATTTATTTATGTAAATGACTTACGTAAATTTTCCAAAATACCTCTCCTCTTAATCTTTAGATTAAAGACACACCATAACGGTTGCCTTTACCTCATGAAATAAAAAGCAATAGCCTCTAAGATAAATGGAAATCTTTTCCTCCATTAACCACAAATTACTTCCATGCACATGTAATAACAATTTCAGTAAACTGACGTTAAATATAGCATTTACCTTGGAACTGTAATGTCAATAAGTAGATCTCATGAATTGAAACTAGCATGTGCAAACGTAATCTGTTTTATGCATTTCAAGTATTCATATAGCGTAGCATTTAGTGCAATTAGGTAGGATCAGTCTTTGAATACTGTAACTCTGTCGTATCGTAAAATAACACTAATGTGCCATCATCTTCCTAATGTTAACATATCTTTTTATGTACATTATAGGTCTACAAATTACAATAAATATAAAAAATTCATAAATTTAACTATGATAGAACTTATTATTTCGTGCTTAGAATATATTTAATAGTTTTGAATAATGCAGATTAATTTTAACGAACATTATTTTGTTAACTCTCAGTACACCAAACACTGATTAAATCACACCAACAATTTCTCTCAAAACTGCACTCAACATAACCTTTCCTCACCTCGGTATCTGCCAATTTTTATCGACATTATCGGCTTTTGCATGACCCCATTATACCCCAAAAGCTCACCGACAAAAACAGCATCAACAACAAAACTCAGCACGCGCGCCTGCACCAACTCCGCCAATCTCGATTTAATCAAGCTGAGAGCTGCGACGATAAATACCTTGCAAAAAACTCTCTTTCTCTCTCTCCCTTCCCTGCTGATTTACGAGTCGCATGGAGGAAAAAAAGGTCCAGTATACTTTTTCTCGCAGGTGAGCATGCGCGTTGCATGTATGTGTGCGTGTGTCATCGCGTTGAAAGCCCGCGACCGTTTCCTACAATTAACCGCGTGAACGCGCCCAACTGCCCGTAAAATCGCACCATTGAATAAGTTACGCTCGCAACTCTGAATTTTTAATTATCGATCGATGCGAGGTAGAAGGGTAGGCCGATGATTTTTTTTCTCCCGTATAGTTCAATGTGCGCACGCGCGCTTTTGTGCCTGATTTATGATTGTTGGGAGGGGGCTGGTTCGTGGATACGCTGGTAGTTTTCAGCGGCTCAAACGCTCGCTCAAACGATGTGTAAAGGTGAATATGGGTTGTACATGTGCTGCGGAATGTTTAAAGCTGGGTTCGTTGGTTATTATATTTTGAGAATGAAAATAATGATATTTCAAAAATGGTATTAAAGATAGATGAAGGTATTGATCTCATAGTACTATATAGTATAATATATTTCAAAAACTTGAAATTTTTTTATTCTTCGTTTTAGGTTTAGTGTGAAATATACATTCTTTTCTGTTTGATGAATAATGCCGTATTAAATGTCTATAACTATCTTGGAAAATTTGAATCTAACATACTTTTATATTCGCAATTACAAGAGAGGCGGTAACTATTGCGTAGAATTCATTGCCAGTTTGTCAATTTCTTATATACAAATTATTGTAGATGTAAGATTTTTGCCTCGTATTAAAATTACGCGACAATTCTCGCATCAAATATCTCTTTGGGATTTCATGATAAATTATTGTGGTTTCAAGTTTCACTTTTAAGGGCGTATTTTAAGAAGCTGGACTTTATTTAATCAACTCCAGTTCCCTATGTTTTAGTGCTAATAAATAGCTTCAATAGCCCATGAAAATCTCTGACCTGGAAATTTTGTAGTGTACTTTGTAAACTGAGAACAAGTGAAGAAAGCGCGTAAGAAACTTTCAGAAGATATAATAATAAAGCAGGCGTTATGAAGTTTTGCGAAGTCATCTCTCAATTAGCCATCAACCAATAATTAATAAATGTAACCGTTATTATTATTCTATACTTTTTATTATTAGATAATATAATATTTACGAAAAAAGCTTCTCATACAATTGTCATAATTTAAAATAAAGTAAAGATTCGTAAATCAAAACATCTATATAATAGCTCTGCACATTTTACAAGTTTAAAAATTAGCATATTACTTCTTAGTTGTTTATTTAAAGCGTAGAAACAAGTTAATATTTTTTTTTTAATACAAATGAATTGCTTTCAACGTAATAATAATTATGATGATACATTAACTTGTAAGAGGAAAAACAAAGTAAAAATATTGTTTTAAGAAACTTGAACAGTCAAAACCGAAAGACCTGGAATTAAGAATATCAAGATTATATTTACTTATTGATATTTTAAAATGCAATCTACGAAATTGATGTAAACAAACTAGTCAAATTTAATTTAATCAATTCTCCAAGTTACTGAATTAAAAGATTCTAAAAAAATCACCAAAAAGTTGCTTGTGCCATATATTTCCAGTATTGACTGCTCTCGCCAATTACTTTTTTCCTATTTATATTCATTCATCTTTTTATCTGTGAAAATTCATTGCACTGAACAATAATAAACAAAAAAACCTGTCCTCTAAGTCATAAGACTCACACTTCAAACGCACATAACACCAATATACACCCACACATAAACACACACACACACACGTGCTTGAAAAGCTTGCTCGTCCAAAACCCATGGACGCATTTAATTAACGCTCCCACGGCCTCGTGTATCCTCCCGACGTGTATTATGCAACTTTTTCCACCGGCTGCTCACCCTCTCTTTCTCTCCCTGTGCCCGTGCTTCTCCGTATTACGCTCGAAAGCAATATATTTCGGCCGGCGTTCCGGCCCTGTCTTTCTCTCCTCTTTTTCCTGCCGCGCTGCACTCGAAGCGAGCTCACAGGGATGTGTATATGTATATATATATACGTTATACGCACGCTCAGTGGTAACGGCATGGTATTAGTCCGACACGTCCGTCGCATGCCAGACACGTGCGATTCCGCTCTCACTCACTCGCTCGCTCGCACGCACGCGCGCTTATAGTACCGTGCTTTTTTCATGCCGTCGAAAAAACGAGAGAGAGCCCCTCCTTTTCATTTTAAGTTTTACAAAACTTGTTTCATATTTTCCGCTTTATTACTTTGGTTTTACGTAACATTTGCTACGTAGCGCTTGGAAAGCGCGACTTGAGAGCAACGCGAAATCGATCGAAGAAACTCTCACGAGATGATCGTATAATCTGTTATATCCTTTTTTTTCTCTATATTCTGTTTTCGATGAATACGTCTACTTTAAGCTTTAATTTTTCGAGTATTCAATTGTTTGTCGAATTTGAGTGATTTTTAATATTGAGGATTTTCCATGCTATTGTTGGCATGAGCGTAGCCGATACTTTGGAGGATTCATAGAACAATCGTCAAAAGGAATATAAGCTGAAGCTTTGATTCAGAATTCGAATATTCGGAAAAAGAGAAATTTCCTGTTAAATGTTAATACCTCAAAAAGAATAAGCGTTTTGAAAGCCTACTGAAAACAACGCATACTTTGCAACAGCTGTGATATAATTGACTGTATTTTATTATTTATTTTCAGTTAATTTTCAAAAAATATATTCTATAGGCTAATATTTATAGAATAAATCTTTTTAAATGTATTGAAATAATGCAATATTATTGGTCGATTTGGGTGTGTTCATCCACCTTTTTTGAAAATCCCAACAACATTTTTGAAGATTCAAAACGATATACAAAATTTTCTTTGCGTATAATTTTCAAAACGGAAAATAAAAATATTTGCAACCACGCGGAGAGCTCAATTTAGCTATGATGGTACGGAAGTTCGCGCTATAGAAGCATACATTTTTGTTATACTTGAGTAGCATAAAGTCCATGTAAATGTAGCACAAATTCAGACTTTAAAAGTATAGTCAGTATTAGTACTACGGTGACATAACACGAAGACTGCAAAAGTATAAAATTCATGCTAGTAGTGCAGGAAATACTTGTACCACGAGAGCATGGAATTCGTGCAACGATTTTAGTCGATCCGTCCATGGGTTTAAGATTGGAAGAATCTCATACCACCGTGGTATAAAACTTTTGCTATTGACGCGTGACATTATTTACTCATGTAGCAGCGAGGAGTATTATACTGCGCGTGCTAAAATTCATATGCTATTAGTATCAACAAACAATGCTGTATTAGCGTGCAGTAACTTTATGTTGTCGTAGCTAAAACGAGCGCTCCGTGCAATTCTTTGATTTTCTACATACAGTCCTTTTAAAATTAAATTCTCTGAAAACAGAATAAATAAATAAAAAATTAATCATTTTAATTTGGTTCATGTTGCGCTATAATGAAATTCAGTCAACGGGCTTAAATTAAAAGAGTAACATGAAAAATGAAACAACATTGCTCCCAACAGTCTTTTTAATGAATCATTCTAAATGAAAGTACACGAACATTCACATATGTACGGAATTAAATTTAACGATCGACTTTTTTTACAAAATAAAATGCAAGCATTTGATAAAAACGTTAAATTCTATATAAATTATAGAATGATTTATTAACGATAGATTAGAATGCATTCTGTAGGTAACGAATTCGTTATTGCCAATAGAAATACGTGTAAAAGTACTTTTTGAGACTATTTAATAACCCTAAAACTTATACAGGTATAAATAGAAAATATTTCATATTTGAAAACAAAAATCAATTTTTTTTTCACTAATATATACTAAAGGATAATTACACTAAAAATATTATTATATCAATTAAAATCACTCTACGTCGCAAAGTCTGCTGTACCCCTCGATCATGTTTTTCTTTTCCACGTCCTAAAAACCGCAACACAGCTATGACATCACACACACCACCCGTAGTTTTTCCTTCATCCTGCCATTTATCTCCATACATCTCCTTCATTTATGATGATGAAGCTCTCGTTGAGAGCGATCCAAAACTTTCTTCTCGCTCTCTCGAGAACCAGAGTCAACGTGTAAAACGTATACGAAGAAGGCGTTATGGCGCACACGACAAAATAAAGCTCTTCACAGAAGAGACAGAAAGAGAGAGAGAGAGGGAGGAAGGAAAGGAAGGTTAAGAACAAAGCATTCGATCCACGCGCTCGCTTCCAATCGTAAAACGTACGTCGCTCGCTCGTTCGCTGCGGTCGACGATTTGTCATAATTCCCAGCTGCTCGGCTCTTGCCCTACTCCGTGCCCGTTATACACGTTCTATATGTATAGTATAAGGTGGAAGAGAGAAAGAGAGAGGAAATGGACGGAGGGGAAAGGTGGAGGGCGTCGGAGTCCAATTAGAAACTTCATTAAAGCCTCCCCTTCTATCCCACCCCCGGTGCCGACACTGACGGTCCTCGAAACTTACCAAGCCGCATTCTAAGCAAGCTTTGCTGTGCCGACTTCTTTCTCTATTTATTTCTGTCTCTCTCTCTGTTTTCTTTTTTATTATTCGCGCGACCGTCTTCGCCGCTTCTTTTCACTCGTTTCCTCGGTAAGTCCAAGAGGATGACGATGTTCTTGTTTTCTTCTTTTTTTCCCCTCTAAATTTTCCACCGAAAGGAAAGACGACAGCAAGATCTGGTTAATTAGTTCGGGATTGGTGTAACGCGTCCATTTCCTTGCGCGCGAAAATTGGCTTAGTTTATTTTAATCCGGGGTTTTCCGAGTGAATACACGCACGCAAGCGATGCACGTGCAATTAGATCGGAAATGCGCGCGTGGGAATCTGAATAATAATTTTGTTTTGAGTGTGGTAAGAAAATTGTACGGAATTTTCATACGGAATAACGCAGATAATAATAGGTATTATGGTATGAATTTGTAAAGAATTGTAAAATGAAAAAAAATAAAATTAATTATTTTAAGAATTAATAGAATTATTAAGGGAACAACTTTAGTATGAAAGAAAAACGTAATAATAAATAATTCGCAGCTTTGAGAATAATATAATAGAAATGAGTTGGAAATTCCAGAACCGCAATGACAGTAATGTTATTAGGCTCACTATCTATATCTGCTTTGTTTAATTTAACTAGCTCAAATTCCATTTTCTGCCAACTCAATTTTGTAGTTGTTTCAACAAAGGTGCTGTATGCATTTCACGCACACGTAACATTTTAACTCTAAATTACATTAAATTACCTCTAGCATAGACTTGTTTTTGCAAAGTTTTATATTCTTTGTATTTTTTTAGTCGAAGTACGTTCTGGGGAAACTTCGTTTATTGTAATAAATATAATTAAAATAATTAAATATTCCCAAATGTATCAAACAAAAATTCCACTTTTGATATTTCATATTATGATCAATTTATGCGTTTATTTGGAGATTTTGTTCTCTCGTCCAGGAAATTTTGTAATATAGTGAAAATTCATTGATTTATTAAAATATGTAATAATTTTGTTTTACTATGAATAAAGTATATTCTATCTACCTATGTAACTGAAAAAGGGTACGAATACGTAATGCACTTACAATATTATGTATGAAATACTTTAGGTGCAGTATAATTAAAAGTTCTATTATCCTAAACTTAACTTCCTAGACTAATTTACTTTATGTGACTTAATTTAATCTTAATAAGCTTGAACAGACGCACGATAATCTCTGACAACAACTTTAAATCAGTATCCTATCGACGAATGCTTAGTTAAAACACGGCATCTAAGCGACTACAATATACGAAACAGCAAATAACTTAACTGATTTGTCAATGCGATTCCTGGGCACTAAATGAAACATATAGTCGTTCTGTTAGGAACTTATTAGGGTAACTCTGCCAGATTTTGGCCAAAAGTTTGGATCTCTGTGGGTGACCTATGTATATATGTTAATAATGCAGTGTGTATGTACAAAAGTTAATACATATTATTAAAATTAAATATACTATAAATAAGTATTTTTTCCAAGTTTTAAGCACAAAATAAATGATTTGGGAGACTTCATACTTCATAGTGTAGGAAAATAATGAAAAGTTAAAAATGGTGATAAAGAATTAGCTTTAGAAGAGTATACAAAATTCAAATATGGTAGCAATTTTATTACACAAACGTGAGGAGAATTCAGACGTATGGTACAAGCAGTAACAAGATTATATAAGTAACATGTCGTACGTATAAGTACTACATTTCGAGAAATGTGTCCATATTTCTAAGGCAGTACATATTACTAGCAGTTTTTCCGTCAACAAGCCAACTTCATTAAAATGTAAAAAAACGCAAATAAACTTATTGTAAATTATGTACGCTTAAAAATGTTCATTTGAAAAATCATAAATAATAAGCAATTACGAAAAATTGTTCTATATTTACTGCCAAGCATTCCATTTAAGTCTATACTTAAAAATATTGCCACAGGTGACGATAAAACTCAGGTATAACATGCCTCATACTCTATCCATAAGTCCTTAGTCTCCCTCGTAACCATTTTTTAACCTTTACTCGCGTTACCTGTCACAACCTTCTAAATTATTACACCCCCACACACTTTCCAGCATGTAGACGACACCCACAAGACGTCGCACAACATCACGTCGCTTACATTTGCTTCAACCATCCCTCGCAATAATAATTCATCCCACCTCCCCCCTTTGGAACCATCTCACTGAAGACTCGTTTATACAGCGAATCGCTCGTATAGTACGCTAATTACATTCACGCGCGCGTTCGCACAGCTGCAACGTCGTCGTGAAAATTTCACGCCTTCGACGCCTCACTCTGTCTCACTCTCTCTCTCCGGGGCGTTGTGTAATATTCAGTCGTTGAAAATTTCAGGCGGCAAGTCGCGACCAGGTGCGCCGCAATTTGTTACACCGGGGCCGGCTGCAGCGCGATAAACTTGCTTCCTCTGACTAACTAAGCACGAGAGAGTGCGGGTGGTGTACAAGGAGAAGGAGAAGGCGTGGAGTAGGTTGTTTATTTTGCATGAACCAAGCGGGAGGTGAGATGTGCTGGGTTTTCTTTTCTTTTTTTTTGTGGTAGAGGTGAGAGACGTGTCGGGAAGCGAGTGAGTGTAATGACTCAAATGGAAGAGCCAAGGGATCGACTGCATCGTCGATTCCGTTTGTTTGCTTTATTTAGCAGGTAAGCGAGATTCGACTGTTGTGCGTTTATTTGATTTTGGGGTAGTTTCGAATCGAAGTAGAATGGTTTTATCTAGTGATGGGTGAGTGTTTGGGAATTTCAAAAATAAATTGACAGTTCACGTTGCCCTTTACGAATTGATTTTAAAAATTTGTTGTAGAAAAATATGGAAAGATTTACATAAGAATGGCATGTTATTTTTATATGTCACTATATAGTATTATGTATTATCTCCGTGGAAAAACTTTCCGAATTGTTAAATAAAAAACATTATTTGAGTTATTCTTCGAAATTTCAATATGTCAGTTTGCATGGAAAATACAAAAACAGGCAGATAAGATCGTCGATATGAGAACTTTTGCTATAAACATGAAACAACTAACTACAAAATGAAATTTTTATCTTTTAGAGCACAGTTAAATTTAAAAAAAAATAAATCTACAAAATGCAAACATTCATTTGTCTTTTATCAGATGGAAAAATGTTGATTTTTCTAAAAGTTACGTGACTAGATAAACGTGAATACTCAGGATACTACAAACATACAGAAAAGCAGTTTTTCAACATTTTTCGTCATTTTAAAAGATTTACAAAAAATGAATACATTGTTATCAAAAAGGCTTGGGACGAGATTCACCGTTTTCACGCTTCCTTTTCTGTATAAAATACTGCAATGAACCAAAAAGAGCTGCTTGGGTCTAAGCTACGCGTCATCTAAATTTCTTTCTGCGGAATTGCTCGCATATACATATCATATGCATCAAAACCACAATATTCCTTCACCAATCCAAGCGATTTTCTTGAACCCCATATCTTACAATGTACGTCCACCTGTCACTATCCAACACGTAAACACACCTCCTTACGAGCCCGCAAAAATACCACAATCCTCGCAAGAAATTGAGGAAGCACGCCAAAACCGCCAAAAAATCTGCCTCTCCGTCGTCACGGGGCAGCTCGAGGTCAGGGCTGCTGGCAAGAAAAAGAAAAGAATAAGGCGTTGGAATACGGGATTCGAGCACCCCGACGCCTAGATTGGCTATCGGATTTCCCACGTCTGACAGATGAAAGAAGCGGGCGCTGTACTATTGTGGTTTAGGACTGTGATGTGAGGTGTATGTATATATATATATATATATATATATATAGGTTAGATGTGGGAATGGTGGGTGAAAAGGTTGATCAAGAGTCGTGAATTTTGATCAGGTACAGAGCTGCGTGTTTCTCGTTATCATTTAGTGGTGACGTGTGAAGAGATCTTGGGACGAGAGAAAGATTTGTATGTTAAGTGTATCTTTGAAAATGTTGACATTCTAAATATCCGGTTGTTGTATCATAGACCTAATTTTAAATTGATGACAAGATAAAGGAATATAACAATACGTATAAATTTGTATAACGAAAAAGCCTTTCATTCATAAGTGCAAAACATAAATTAATTTTTATTTACGTTTAATGCAAAAAAATCAATTTGCTATAGTTTGTTATAAATGTTAATCCAAACGTGATCTTCCGACATAAAAACACCGCTTTTTTTCATGATTGACGAGCATTCCAATGAACAAAGCGTTACAATACCCATGTGAATATAAAAAGTGGCATGAAAAATGAAACGCGAAACACAATTGTGTACTAGAGCAGTTTAAAAAGTTTCATTTGTTATGCAGTCAACGTTTTTATGGGTACATGATTTTTAGAATCAAGCCGTTGGTGTATGAATAAAATGACATGAGGTATATGAAAAGTTTTGTCGATATTCTATGGATTTACATTTTTGGACAGCGATGTCAAATCAAATAAAAGTCAAATACCTTTCTTTTCCTGGGTGGTTTTATTTATTCGATCTCACGTCGATTAAAATTTGGGAAAATATTTACTCCTAGCCATTCTTTTTTAAATTATTTTATCAATAAGGATTAAGTGGTTGAGTAAAAAATTTTTTAATAAATCTTCTATTTTTTGTACTAATAAAGTAAAATATATATGCCAATAAACACGTTAACTATAGACTACGATATTGTGTTATTACAAAATATAATACATTTCGACTTTCCAATTCGCACTACAAGATAATGTTTATTCACAAACTTTTAATACAAACAAACTTATCCTATAATCAACATTCTCTCAAATCCTTCAAAATAACACCCAAATATTTCTAAAATTCGTTATTTCACTTCAATCTCCTCACTCCAATCGACCCATCCAAAACACACACACACACATATCCTAACATACAGTCACACTCCAAAATTAGCACTTCCACACGCGAGCGTCAGGCTCGTAATCTACGAACATCGGCGCGTGTCATTCATCCTCGTTCATCTCCATCCATCCTTCGCCTCGCACTATATACCGTCGCACCAAAACCACTTCGATTTGCGAACCTCCGCGAGGGCTGCTACAGTTCGGAAGTTACTATATAGTTACATGTATATATATAACGCCTGGGTTATAATGACGTAATGCGCCCTTGACGGCGTTTTGCGAGGTTACCCGTGAGTAGTAAAAATCGTAAGTGTGTAACAAAGCTTGTTGTTGTATAGGTGAGTAAAGAGGTTCGCGTGTTTTGGTAGTTGTACGTTTTAAAGAGGAGCAGGGTTATTAGTGGAAGGTGTGTGATTTCGTGACTAAAGCGGAAAGTATTTGTTGCGGTTGTGTATAGGTGGTTAACGTTTATGTATCAGGTGTAAAGCATAATAATGTAAAGGTATTACTATAGTGTATACTTATGTTGAAGGGCTAATTTAAATTTGTTTATATGTGGCTCGTTTTAGAAATGTAGAATTTCAAGAGGTTTACAAAATTCTCTTTTAGTTTGCCGAAATACATATTTCATCCTATCTAAGTAGATACAGTTTGTACATAACTGATGGGCAGATACTCAGCACAGACGATCAATCCATGTCAAGGTCTTAATTCTGGAAAATTACAGTAACGTATTTCGTTAATAAACAAGCTAATTCCTATACTCTACTGATCATTTTTCTTACAAAACTAAAAATTAGGAATAGTTTATTGCTGTAATAGTTATAAATTTATAAATATAACAATTGTAAATTTTAGTGTACCGCTATACTGCACCATTACAAACATTTTGACAGAAACGGGCCATTATTTCTTGTAACATGCCACGTAACAAGGAAAAATTTCCAGAACGTCCATTTCTCATACTATAAACCGCAAATCTGTCACGTCCTATACGCGAGACCAGCTATTACAATACAACCTAGCCGCACGTACAACCAAATTTTCAGCCTCGTTATACCTTATCCTGACAAAAAAAAACAAGTACCAACTGTCTTTCTTTCTCTCTCTCTCTATTTCACGTGGACCGTCCGCGCGCGCGCAGAGAGCGGAAAACCGCGCGTAATGCATTTACCGCGCGTATAACACAGCGCAATTTTTACGGGCGATGCTGCTACTATCAGCCTTTTAAAGTCTTCCTCTCCACCCTCGTGTTTCTCCGCGCAAAGTCGTTAAACGACCTCTCCCGCAAGAGGTCGTTTAAGACTTTGAGCCTGTATGATGTATCTATGTGCGCGGTGGCGGCGAAGCGCGTACGCATCAATTGCGGCTGTATATGGGCGGAGGGCGCGCGCGCGCGCTCGCTTCGTTTATCGGCTTTAAGGTGCAGTGATACGATGGTGGTGGTACCCTGCTGTTTTTAGAGTGAGATTTAAAATTTTGGACCTGGCACGTACGGAAGTTATATGGTTTAAGTTGTTTGAGCGGAAAGTGGTTTTAGGGAGATAGTTTATTGCTGCGGTATAATGGAATTTGGTGGTATGATGTGTTGTAAGCTTTTTGTTTAAATAATGGTCGAAGAATGTATAGAGAAGAATTTTGGTATTTTGTAAAATTGAATTGTAGTTTACGTGATATAAATATTTGAGAGAGCTTCTATTATCTGAAATAGTAAATTTGATTCTTCTGAAATTGTTAAAATTATATCATAAAATAATCTTAAGGTATTTAGCGAGGGATTTCAGTATAGTTAAAAATAATAAATTTTTAAAGCACATGTATTAATTCGATTGAGTGAAACTTTATGATATTACAATGCCGTCAAACAAGATTTCAATAATTAGATTATTTAGCTTCGGTGTTTCGATCTTGAGATAAGTAGTTAGCTACATTGTGTTGAGTTAATTGGAAATTGCACGCTAGCATGCATTGTCGCACATAGTTTCAGGAATATTCCGACCTGTAATGTACAATACGCGTCATAACGTATTGTCTCTACGCAACGACGATGATCATACTACTAAAAAATAATAGTCAATATCATTCAAACATAATGATTGCCTCTTAACTTTAATGCCCAACGTGCAGTGAACACATTCGATATACATCTGTTTTCATATCCAGCATTAATCTTTACTATTGTATATAGTGTTCATATCGTCTTTTACTATCATTCAAATCCATTAAACGCAACGTAAATTTTCACATTAAACCTTTATTATTCTTAAAAATAAAACCGAGACAAATAGTTTCATCAGTATCAATTGAACTAGTTGAACTATAGCTTAAAGCAAATAACGTATCATTCCTCTAACTGCCTCCTTTACCCATCAAACCCTATCCATATGACCCCTCCGATAGTTCTAAAAACTCATAAAAGCCGATACCGTAAAATCACGAGACTCATAGCCTCAGGCCTTCTATACACACATGTGTGTGTACGTAAAACGATACCATGTTTTCGGCAACTCTCGCATCCTCTCACCGCCTATATACTTCTCTCTTTCCTATTTACCTCTCGGCCTCTACTAGCAAACCCTGCGAACAATAGTCCCCTACGGCCTCTCTCACCTCCGAAAATCTCGGCCTCTGGCTGAATCGGTCAGCGTACCAGCTACCCGCGCAGTACCACGCAAATATCCTAGCGCTCGAAGCTTGTGGCAATACGTTTCCCTGCGAAACGGAAGCGTTTATCGCGATCGTGCCGTTTGTACGATACGGTTACGCGTGCGCGTGTACAAGTACTGCGAGAGAGAGAGAGAGAGAGAGAGCGTGGGCTCTTTATCTGAACGCGCAAGTGCCACCGACGTCGCGTCACGCGATGTTTGTTTGCCAGCGCAATGCAGACTCGTGCGTGGATTGTTACTTTCGAGAGCTCGCTACGTATACGTATATACGTTGGAGCTGTTGTTGATGAAAAATTTGGTAGGAGAGGTAAGTGGGCGTTGGTTTAAAGGGTAGGATGGGTATTAGTGTACGAAGTTTATATAAATTGTGTGGTATTGTAATGTTTGCAGCGTTGTGAGTTTGTTTTAATGGAATCGTAATAGACTGTCCGTGTCTTTTCACTGAATCTAAAATGCGGATTCGTTGTTTGATGAGTATGATAATAAATCTCATTTCATGCATCATCACGTTTCTGCGGCGTTATTAAATTCGTTAAATACACAGAGATAAATTATTGAGTTTTATAACAACTGTTGAACAGAGTGACGCTTTAAAAACAATACTTCTTTAAGGGAACTTAAAAGTTAGTTCAATCCTGACCGAATAAAAATTATTTGAATCAGTTCGGTATTTTTTATTTTACATAAAAACAATATTATTTATTTAAAAAACGCATAAGAATACATATTTTTGTATTCTAAAAACCTATTTATTTTGATTTCTTAATTTGTAATAGCCACTTAATTCTTACATCACAAAAACTGAATTTTCTTGGGAGACTTTGAAATTGTTCTCAACAACACAGCAGATTTCTGAAAAATTGATTATTTAAAATTATGATACACTATTAATCAAATTTTAAACTATCATTCAATATTGTAGATGTTTCTTGAACTTCTTAATTCATTCAGGACGAATCATATGAAGAATCATATTATTCGTAGTGATTTTCAGAAACGTTTTCTCAAAGAAAATCACTAAAGTGTGAAAAACAAAATCATTTTCTTTTCATTTTTTGATCCAGGTTTACCCCCTTGGAGTTCACTTAATTTTTTTATCTACAACTGCATTACAGCATACAAACCTATTGTATTTTCAAATACCCAGCTTAAAATTGAACAATCGCCTGATTTCTCGGCGGTAGCGTATAGTTCTACATCCTTAACAAGATGATAGTACGAAACTTTACTTTGTATAGTTTTGATAAAGACAACAAAACAAGAATATTGTGGAGAGCGGATTAGAATGAGACAATAGATCAGAACGTTAGGCATTATTCTCTATTACCGCATAATTAATCCTAGAGCTATACAACTCATTCTAATGAACTGTGGCTCCCGAGATAATTGCTATTTACGTGAAATGTGCAAATTCAGTGCTATACATGCTTTGCAACTTGCTAGAAACTTTCTCAGCTCAAGGACTCTGGAAGACATTTGACCGAAACAACAATTGCAATTTAGAGGATTTTGTAAACCTCCTGCATAAATCTTGAAATCAAAAGGTCGTCTTCACAATGTAATATACGTTTTAAGTTTTTATATTTGTATGCACGAGCAAAAAAACTTTACGTAGACAAAAGCAGAAGATATTATATAAAGAATTTAAGTTTGTAATTTGAAAGTATAAATAAATGTTGTCGACGCTATAACTGTGCAACTTTTCTTATAAAAGAGAATTAAAGCTATATATCACATTCAATGCAATACCAATATATAAATTTTGAAAAAATTACACGATCACTGCCAGCAATATCGTATAATGTATCAAATATACCACGAGACAGTCTCATATCATTTGATATATTATAGGATATTACTGGCACGTGTGGCTTCCTTCGAAAAAAAGCAATTCAACTGCTAACTCTCTATAGATGCGACACCGAACAACTTTCGATATTAAACGCGGCATAAATTGACTTTCGATCATTTCTTCATCAAGCAGAACCAAATTCTTAATGTTCCTCGAACTGCATAAATTTTCTAACGATCATCAAAAACTCCTCAACATCAGTTTCACCCATTGATTCTTCGTCTTATCTCCATCGCTCCATAAAGACAAACAAACGCGTCGAACTCTATATAGCCTTCAGTCCATCTCGAGATCGTTTTCAAAGCATATATATATAACCGCGCGGCGCGAAAACCGATTCACTATACGAACTTTCTCATTAAATTTCAGCTCCTACCGCCAATGCCGCTACGTCTTCAGAAACGCCCGCGTGCAATCGTACTTTTGCGAGTTCGCCGACTGCTTTTGATTTCCGGTTCGGTGACGTGCTCTATACGCAGCACACACCGAACGCGACCGAAAGGCCCTGGAATTGTTTTGTTGGAGGGAGAAATGACCCACATTCGAGGAAGGTGAAAAGAGGGTGGAATAGGGTAGGGAAAGATTTGAGAGCGTAATTATACCTCGAGGGTAGCGAAAGGGTGAAAAATTACGCGTAATGTCTTGAGGGAAAGCGAGATGGGAAGTGGTTCAGTAGTCGGTGATTGATTTAGTGAGCGGTGAGTTAGTTAGTTCCAAGAGTCGATCGAGTTTCGGCAAAACAAATTTATCAATGGGTCGCTGTTAAGTGGAGATAAAAAAAGTAACTAAAGTACTGTTTACCCGCTAAAATAATTTAAACCATTATTTTAAGTCAAGGTAGCTAATTTTTTAAAATATTTATGGTTTTTTTTTATAATTACTTTCTCAATTTTTAAATATTACCAAGTAGTATTATAGTATTATTTTTAATCAATCATTATGTCTGTTTTAAAAGCTAATGAATTTATTTATGAAAATGCCCTGTATTTACGTATTGATGAAGTTATCTTCGCTTCGAATTTGTAATGCAAAGTTGTTTATCCTGTTTGTAACGCAAATTGGATATTTTCAATAATTAATTAAGCCACTTTTAATTACATCGCCTGCGATAGCGGTAGCTTAGCATATAAATAATGAAGTTGAAATTGAGAATACTAGATTATTTTAATGAGGGGTCCATTGATCATCGTAACGTTATTACGATTGCTGGCCAATTGAAAATGGGCAAATTATTACAAGCAGCGACGGTGTTTCTATTCCAGCTCAATAATTGAGAAATTCATGCAATATATGACGTTTCTGCTCAGAAAATATATCCTCATAAACGGTCTAGACCATTAAGCATCATAAGATATGATGTGTTATTATTATAACACATCAAAATTTCATTCAATTTGAGAACATCCAGAAATAATAAACCTGCTCAAAACGTTATTAGTTTAATTATCTTAATTTTGATTTACATCGCTCAAGTTCTTCATTTATATCCAAATTCACTTAAAACTTTCTTTCCTATTAATACACATTGACAAACCATTCCATCCCGAGAATGAATCTCGGTAATTTCTGTCCACCTTCTTCGACAAAAAAATTCTTAAAACCTTGAAGGATCAGTCATCGGTCTCTCGGAAAATTAACTTTCGAAAGAGAGAGCGCAGCCTTGCGGCGCGCGAATCGTCGACTTACCCCCGAAAGCTTCGCAAGAAGAGTACCGCGTCTCCCCTCCTTTCGTCGTAATCTAGCGTCAGTGCGAACGCGGGGGCGAATTTTATTACGCGCGCGGGCACCGCCTGCACCTGGCGTTCATCTTCATTATTCTTCTATTATTCGAGCAGTGAGAGCGCAAGTTCCTTTCCTCGCCACCTTTTCCCTTCTGTCTTCCTACTCGTTAAGAACGACTTTACGAACGTTCGCGCTGAAGTGCATTGTACTTATTACCGCATCAGGCTGATTAAGGAATTGAAAAATCAATTCTGTAAGAGTTTTTACGATTGTCGGAGAGAGAGAGAGAGAGAGAGAGAGAGAAGTTAAGTGAAGTTTGGTAATTCGAAGTGGAGGGATTATGAAAACCTTTCCATGAAATTTCTAATTGAAATGGGCACATTTGAACTACTTTGAATTGTTTTTGCCAGGTTTTGAATTCTCGTTAAATGTGTATATCAGAAATATCATTAGTTTTTATGGTATAAAATCTGACTTTGATATGAGAATATAAGTGTGAACGAATTTTATTTTTTCTTCTTTTTATTACAAAATGTATGCCGGTGAAAGAAAAATTGTAAGTATACTCAATTACAATACTTCATCATCTATGAAGCTAACCACAACTTCGGACTCGCGTATTTCCGAACTAAAAATTAAAAAAAAAATTTGTATTTTACTACCTCCATATAAAACTGTGAATTCTAAAAATATCTAAAGCGATCAGTATAAATTAGAAATTTAAGTAACTTCATAGTGGATGCTATAAAATAACGATGTAATTCAGCTACAATATATACCTGTTGTTGGTGATACATGGAATCAATTTGAATATGTAGGTCATGTAGGCTCGTCATTTAGGATAAACAAGGTTTTCGGAAATATGTTGGTAAGCTATTTGTCATGTATTTAATCGTCGTAACATGTTCTGATGATTAAATTTTCAAATGTTTTCGATATTATCATCTTTGGTAAAAATGTTTGACTAAGAGTTTGCGAACTGTTTGTAAATTTTTTAATTAGAAGTGTAAATGATGATAGCTGTGTTGGTATTATAAAAAAAAATAATTGTTTATACGTGTAAAAATATTTTATTATAAATCTTTTTAAATGTAGTTTTAATTAAATATCTATGTTCATCTTAAATACCTCCATTTGATTAACACGCTAATCAACAAAATTAATGTATTTTTAATATAAAACTCTCATTGATGACTCGTAATAGAGTTATATGAAAAATATAATTTTCGAATAATATTAATAACTTTTTCTCTAAACTGTTTAATTTTCTAACAACTTCCCCAATAAAACTATATTCTCGATCACAGATCTTCCCACACCACTCACTCGACACTTGGTTATTTTACGATAATTATTGGGGGGAAGAAAAAACAAATCATCAACACGCATAAACAGCTCTCAATGAACCAAAAGAAGCGTATATATACCCTTCGACAAAGGCAGGCGGTCGACGTTCGTAAACACATTGTCCCACTCGGAGCGACCCTTACCCTCCTCTTTCACCCCCATCGCCATCATGATCATCAGGGCCATCAGTCCTCCTCCACGATAAAACGACCCCGACCCTTGCTATACCCGCTCACTCGCTCGCTCGCTCGCGCAAACAAGAACTCGCGTCGTCCTCTCTCTCTCTCTCTCTCTCTCTCACTCTCTCCCACTTACCCTCGACTCCACACACAAAAGGGGTGTGCAGAGATAGCGCTTTTGCCTGGCCGCGCGATCGCCGCCTTTAAGCTCCCGGGAGGAGATAATATACTTGTGCCAAGTTCCGGAGAGAGAGCGAGAGTGAGTGTATATGTGTATGTGTGTGTGTGCATGCCACCGCGGCCTCTTGAACTTGGGTGATTTACGGCGAAACATACTTCAGTGCGCTAGCTCGAGGTGCGCGCATGCCGAGGAATATCGTCCCGTCGTGTATAATAATATTCAGCTCTCTCTCTCTCTCTTCCTCTTTCGCTCTCTCACGTGTATGTGTATGCAACACATGTGTGTGTATGTATATGTTATAGCAGCAGCAACGGCGTATATATATTTTTTCGGCATTATTATACTTATCTGGCGCCCGGATGTTCCTGCAGTAGTGCTGATACACCGACGGCGACGTATAGTCTCTTATGTTCTATATATCACAAGGCTGCATTTTCTCATCAAGAGGGAGGGGGGAGGAAGAGTTCCGAGGCAAGATAGTGTGTGTGTGTATGCGTGTGAGCTATAGCGTTGATATTCGGTTAGGAAAGTTGAGCGCGTAATCGGAGGCGATCCTTTGGCTGCATGCGTTTCGGATTCAATTTGCAAGCAGCTGATAGGTAGCTGAAAAGATGAGTAAGGGGGAGGGGTGGAAGGTTGTTAAGCGAATGATGTCACTTAATAAGTTTGACGATGTATTGCAACGCCGTGGTAGAGGTGTCTTTGAAGCTTAGGAAAAGATGGGTACTCAATGTATTTGGATTAATGATAGATTAGGGTGACCAATTTGGATTCCAAATATTAAAAAATATTATATTGTTCACAGACGTCAATAATTTACAAACGAATTTTTATTTGAAGTCACTGATTGAAAGTAGTATATTACGGTCCATTTTGTAAAGAGAGACACTTTAATTATAATTTACACTGACATCCCTAATAATACTGTAACTCTGTGTCTGCTATAAATCTGGTTACATACGCTCTATCTGTTAGTAATATGATAATATGGATTTCGTAAATGCTTTCACGTAATTTATAATTTTTTGACGTGCTACATAATATTTGTTACTATAAAATGATACACGAGCATTTTTATTCATTTCATTAATATTAACGTTTTTTTATAATTGATTTTTTTTACTATTCAAGATATTTGTTTATATTTTCAAAATAAAATTTAATTAATAAAAAAAGAGTTTATTTTCTATCAAAATATAAAGAGAAACCCATTTTTTTCACTTTATAACTCACACTGAACCCCTAAATTTTCACACAACGTATATAATTCATATACTTATGATGTTTTGCTAATGTAAGTAAAAATTAAATATTAGACGTACGTAAAATAATTGTATATTCAAGTGATGCATATTAAGTAATTATATTAGATATATCTTCAAATATTTATAACAAACAATTCATTAAATTATCCTAATAAATATCTTAATTTAAAATCTTTTGGCAAAAACAATTTTTGATATTTAATAAATGAAAAATTATCATCATGTAGAAAAATATACTATTTCGCAATATTGATTAAGTTTTTAACAACCTGCGCGAATAAGTAACTGCACGTACTTATGTGATAATGATTTTTACGCAAACTTTTGAAACTGCTCAAACTGCTGTAAATAAACTCCTTCAACAAACGCTTGATATAGAGATAAGAACGATTTCTTCGATAACTGGCATGTGGTTGTTTGCACGTAATAAGGCAGATTAGTTATTATGAAATAGATTAAATTGTAATTGATATTTTTGTATACATAGAAATAAATCAAATAATATTATTATCGAATAATTGTTATTGTGAAATATTATCATTTAATATTGTGCAATATAATATATCAACTTTTAATAAATAATTGTTCATACATTTAAAACTGGGATTTCTAATTTGTTAGATTCTTGATATCTAATTGGTTATTAGATTAGAATTTCCCAAAAATTTTGATTATATTTTAACTATTTGATAACTGGGTTGCTTACATCCATTGATATTTATAAAGTATCATTGGAGTTTCAAGTATGCCCGAAAGAAAAATTAGTCATCAATATTAAGAATTTTTGAATCATTTGTTTAAATACTTAATCAGTTACTACTTAAATATTTTGATTTGACTATCTCCATTACAATGAAATAATACGACGTTCGTCATATTTTTCACATTATATGAAATGGATAGAATTAGCTATCAATATAATTCCAGAATTTTTTCATAGCCCTTCGTTGTAATCCATTCTGAAGAAATACAATAGCATTTTTACAGCTAACTCGTGAAACCATCTAACCCAAATATTCATAAAGTATATATATATAACTACTTTATAACTATTCCACTAGCCGGTTTAGATACAACAGATACAATGTGTTCTAAACAATACAATACAATAAAAACCAAAACCGGACTGGACTACAACGCACAGCTCGTTTGGCGTCCAGAAAGCCAAGCGATTGTGTAGAATCCATTTTCGGTTGGGCTCTGAAGTCTCTCGATAAGTTGCTCAGTCGTGACAAGAATACGGTGTAGGTGACCGCGAAAGAATCTTAAGACATAGCTTGAATAATTATAATAACATATAGGGACTGGCGAAAGTGAGAAGTGTATTCGCGTGGAACACGAGAGCAAACGAAGTCAATGAAGTATTGGTTGGTTGAAGAGAACGCAACAGGCGAGTTTTGTTTGAAGAGCTTGAGTCTTCGGTCTATCTATTTTTAATATGTTTTTGTCTTCCAGCTTTATCGTTGAGTTAACAGTTTTATATTGTACTCTTTTACATTTGAATTCGTCTATTGCTTGTTACAAAAATCATATGAATGAACTGACAAAATCAAACCATATACAATTTTTTATTTAATTATAATCCGAAATAATCCCTACAATCTATTCAATAACAGAAAGGAATTTTCTGGTTGACTTAAAACGTAATAGCCACATTGAACTGGAATAAACTGCGTGGTATTTGTACAGAATATTCGTTCATACTAATGGCTTAAAGTGCAAGAAAAATGTTTCCATTTTTCTGGCGCGTGAAAAAAATTCTAGATAAATTGATTCGTTCTGTCTTTTTTTCTTTTTTTTTATTACGAGGACATTTTTTATTGCTGTTCTTAAAAGGTGAATCCATCAGTATAAAAATACAAATATACGATCCTGTACAGAAGATTTAGAATCACTTAAAAGTTGTAAAAGTTTGTTTTTGAAATTTTAATAAAGGTATGCATAAATGAATTTTTCATTTTAGTATTATTAGTATATACTATAGTTAGTTTTTTTAATATTCATGTCTTTAAAAATACATGGTAATAGTAGAATTTTATATAAAATTTTTAATAAGATTTTTCATTTATGCAATAAAGTGTGACTGATATTATTCATTGTATCAGATCAAAAATATAAATAAGCTGAAAAGTACCTTAAAATATAATAAAAGTCACTTTTACTTTAATTAATACCCCTTCAAAATTGACAATTATACATTTCTTCAAATTTCTAAGATCCTAACGACACCAATTTCCCTGCGCCCCCAATAAATCTGCATTTCCATCCGTACAAAATCAGTTATATAGCTGAGGAAAAGGACGCGTGCGCGCGATAAAGACGGAAACCCTGGTCGCGCCCGTAGTCTTGGACGAGAATTACGAGCTTTGTGCCACCGCGTGCGCGAAAATGCAGTTTACGTGCACGTGCGTATGTGTGCAGCTGCCGAATCAGGGAGAGATTATGCGACACTTTTCGAACTGGAACTTGGACTTGCCACGTTTTATGGGCAGTCGTTATTCAGCCAACTACGCACGTTACTACTGCCACGACGCTGACGTATTATTGCAAGTGCGCTTACGTGCGTATTGTTGTAGACAGGTTTAGTTCGCGGTTGATGAGGTTCTGCGCGGGTCCCTGGTAGTTGTTTGACGATTTTTTTCTTTGGTAGAATGGAGGCTGCCCATACATTTGATTATAAGAAAATTGGTTTATAAACAACAAGTAATCACAAAAAACTTGATTTAAGCGTTGATTTGTTTTAAAATAATCACTTCTCAAGATGTCATAAACAGTAAAAACAAACATAAAAAATAGTTATAAATAAAATCCCTGGAAAACTGAAAAAATTTTAACCATTTATTATGTTGTTTTTCATTGCTTAAAAGTTTCTGAGGAACTAATATAAAATTAAATACAATAAAATCCATAAAGAGACATTAATTTCGCTGTCTTAAAAAATTATATTCATTTATCCAAATCCAAGAGCTATAGAGATGAAGTAAAAATTATTCTTGTAAAGTTATTTTTACTATAAGAACAAGAATAAAAATCATGACGAAACTGTTATTCTTTCCTAATTTTTAATCAGTAAAAAATTAAACCAAATGTATTATAAATTTCGCAAATAGAATAACTACAATTTCGCATAGCCACGACGGCATTGCATAATTCAATATCCGCCCAATTAAATAAGTACCCTCAATTAGCATTTCACTTCCCGATTTTTACCACTCATTTAATCATTGAAAATATAATCTCATTTGTCAATCTCCGTATTAATATAATATTCCTGCTACTGCATTTACCCTCGCTGCGCAATCGCGCGCCACGAATAAACTCGCCCTCCCTCTCCTCCCCCATATACGCGCACGGTTTATTGCGAATTTCGTCACGTTCTCCACATCCGTCCGATAATCCGCACATGTGTGTGTAGATATGTAGCTACATATACACCTGCACATATAACCAAGCTACGTACAAAATTTAAAGGGGGTTCGCAAAAATTCCAAATGCTGTACCTCATGTCGCGCTCTCTCTCTCTCTCTGCTCCCGATCATCGTAATTTTTCCTCATGTCCTGACACTAAAATGCCCGACGCTCATTATCTGTTTCAGAAATACGTGAGCGAGGGGTCCACAGTGCGAGACTGCGTGCCGTCGTGTCAGGAGAAGGGTAAGTACCTATACATGTTTTTTTTTCTTTTTTTTCATTCTATATTGCAATACAATATTTTGTTCTTTATTTGCGGGGACGACTGTGTAGTAATGCTGCTTCGGTATATCATATTTTTATCATGGGATATAATATAACGAGAGAAACAGATATACGATGTAATATTTTGATATTGCGGAACTTATTCTGCATTGATATACAAATATGGTTCGTTTATGGCGTGGGGCAGTTGTATTATACGGTGGATTTTATTGTTTTGCCAATAAGTAAAATGATTTGGTGGACCATTGGTCGCAGAGTGTTTTGAAAATAATAATTTATGTGAAGGCATAAAACGTTCCTTGCGTATGGGCGTATTAAACTGTTGATTGTTTTAATGCATTAGAAGTATGCGTTATTTTCTCATTTACGGTATCCGATAAATCGAACAAACCTGCTCGTCGTATATATAGTCAAAGATATTTTACGGTTTCACGTTGCACAATGAATAATTTTATATCCTGCTTTCAATATTTGATTATTATTTGCAACGAAAATTTATTTACTGTTAAAAATGTGATTCAGTTATTTCTTATATAAACATTTTAAAAACAACGAAAACTTAAAACTTTTAAATGTATAGACTACAAACGAACACCACCGATTCCAACCGACATTTTCTCTCCGCGCAGCGTTTGTCAAACCAATTCTACTTGCTGCGCCTATTTCAACCAGCTCGTTGCTTTCATTCTTCACTACGAAGAAAAATCTATCGAATTAAACGACCCAAACACAACAACAGCGACGAGACAACTCGCGGCCATGGAATTCGGTGAATCCCAAAAGCGCGCTTACGCGCTACAATTCATTCGTTAACGTGCGTTCCGAATCGGTCCGAAATCGAAAGCTCTCTCGCCATGCGACGTCAAACCGATCGACCCGCACGAACGACGCGAACTTTGAGTTCTCGAGGCTTTTGGCGAGGCTAGAGAGGGAGAGAGAGAGTGAGTGAGCTATAGCAAGCAGCAGCAGCAGCTTCAAAGAACTTTATCGCTCGCTTTCTCCTTTTAACCAGTCCTACGTCGAAGAGAGCCAGCCGCGCGTTCCCTTTGAGCCCACCGAAAGCGCGTCAGCTCGCGTTCTTATATACGCCGGTGTGCGCGCACGCGGAGAGCAAGCTATCTTCGCTCTCGTTTTTACTGGTCGCTTTTCGCGTTGTCTCTTTTTTTCTCTCTCTCGGTGCTTCCTCGCTTTTGACTCGTTCTCTCCCGAGGTTCCGCTTGGCTTTTGGGCATATAGACGACGGTAGTAGGGTAGAAACTATGAAAGTCGATCGCTTAGTCACTGACAGTTTTACATTTTGCAAGTGGAAAGAGAGAGAGAGAGAGAGTGTGTGTGTATAGGGATATTTCGGCTTTGATTTTTTATGCATGACGGGGTAAGCCTTTTTGATAAGCAATATATGTGTAAATAAAAGAGACCAATCGGAAGATTTTTTTACGAGTGGTAAACAAAATTGGGTAATCATTTTATTTTAGGGTTATTGTAAATGAAATTTTTCATGTAAAGTATATATAATAACGAAAATTGTTTAAAGCTTATAAGAATTTGAATAGACCACTTCGGCTGGAATGTAAAAATTTTGAGAAAAATTGAATTTATTTTGGAATAAAGTGGAATAAAATCAGAAAAGAAAAATAATAGTAAAATAAGTCAAATTGAACGAATAGAAGTAAATCTAGGTCAAATTTAGCTTTTACGGCTTTTAGTTGAATTCTAAAATAACCAATCTTGAAACAACAGTTGATGTTTTAGAGATTAAAATTAAAAAAAATAAATATTTTTGAAAATGCGTCATTGAATTAAATAGTCTGTGAAGATAATGAATTTTGAAAAATATAACTTCTGCAGTATACAATTAGAATTCAGATTCTAATAATTTATATTACGTTCAACATTACTTAAGACAGTGAAACATATAACATGTTATCAGCTTGTACAGAATTGGTATTCCGATAAACTCTGAATAGTGCTTATACACAAAAATTTTATGAATTCAAGTTACTTAATTTGTTACTCCATATATGTATAAACTTTTACCAAAAAGTAAAATAAAACTCTACTTATAATTCAGTCGTTTATTCCACGACTGGCACTCATACAAATGCACTTATACGTTATACAGACTTATCAACTTTCGCGTATTTTTAATTTTTTTAACAGTATAGCAATAACTACTATAATTTTGAAAAATTTTAAAATCAATTAAGATAATAAAAATGTCGAAGTTTATAATTAGCCTGTTTACCTCTTCAATACCAAAAAAAACATCAAAACAAAATACCACCTTATACCACAATGAATATCCCACGACAGTACAGCCTTATATTGCGCTCGTTCGGCAGCAAACCCTTCGAATCCAAAAAACGATTTTTCCCACTCGTCTTTGGATGGTCAGCGTCGACCCTCGCAGTCTTTAGAAAACAGCCAGGCTGATCCGCAGCTGATTTCTCAGCCGAAGGCTCGAGGTAATGGTACACCTATACCGCGCGCTTTTCAACTTTCCCACCTCAGCTTCTCTACCCTGCTACCTAACCATCTCTTCTATACCAAGATAAATGCTGTGGTGGGCGTAAATAGATAGTGCAATTTCGCGTGATACCAAATACAAAAAAAGAGAGGAGGCTAGTGAGGGAGGAAAAAAAGGAAACGCGTTCGTTCGAGCGGCGCGTGTGTGACGGGAATTTTCAAAAGCCCTCCTTGAAATAGAAATTAGCGGAGGGAAGCTGTTGAATTTTAATGCTATTTACTATTTCGTGAATTGCTTTGTTATCCGATTGCGAGCGGCACGATGTTGTTTCTTTTCTCGATCGGGTGCTTTTGTGCTGCATTGAAAAGTTTTTCGAAATGGTTGCTGCCAATTTAACATCTAACACTGGAGTTTATATGTTCCTTGTTAAGTTCGAGTTTTAATAAAATACATACATCTACGAAAACATTATAGAAATTGAAAATTACAAAGTAGAAGAGCAGCATAAGTTGGATATGTTCTATATATATAACAAAAAATGATTCCAATGACATCATGATATCTTATAGCCATTAATTGTACACTGAAACAGTTTACATGATGATTTCCTTCAAATAACTGTTTATTATCGTTCTTCGCAACATTTATCGGCATGACTCGCTTCTTCGCACATCGTAAGCGGTTCAAAGCATTTGTTATTTATATTTTCGAAAGATTACTTTTAAATGCTACATTTTTGGATGTTTCTTAAAAAAGTTGCACAGATGAAGGAAATACATAAAACTTTTCCTCTATATGACTAGCAGTACTTATATTGTAGTTAGTTTAAATTTTCTCAGAAATTTTCACAATTCGGAAAATACCTTGTTATACGTTGCCTTTACATCTCAATGACTCCCACTAACAAGCTGCCATATTTGAACATTAGTATTTGAATAAATTCTGAATGACATATTCTTCTCTGTTTTAAAGATAAAGCCAAGTTGTTGATTTTAGATAATCTTTATAACTAAAAATATTCATTATTTAAAACATATGATTTTAAATCACAGGCATATAAGTGTAGAAAAGAAGATAATATATACAGCATTATTGATAAAGAGGAAAATAAATAAAAAATTAATTTTATATTTTGTGTATATATGATTCAGCATGATATTTTGGTTGCACTTTATTATAAATAAATGAGGAAGTCATCATGTTCGAAAGATAAGACTTAGCATAACACCGTAGTAAAACGAATATCATTCACATTTCATAATGATAAAGTATTTTTAATAATTCGTGATTGATACTATAAATATCTATACATTGATGCTGCACCGAATAATTATGTGTTAAATTGTAGCTATCTGTAAGTGTAATCGCGTATAATTTATATAACATGTTTATAACATAATAAATGTTTTTATATATAAATTGTTGATTTTTTAAACTAAAAATTTTTCTAATTAAAGCAAATTTTATTATAAATAAAATTTTTAAACGTAATACTTATTCTAATCGTAACGTGAATAATTTCTATCAAGAAAGCATTAACGAGAAATCAAGCACTAAATTGCACGCTCATCTCCTCTTTTTCAATTACTCATGCCTAGTCAGGATTTTGAAAAATTATATTTAAAAAAAATTTTTTTCGTAATGTACATTAATTTAAAAAAGTTCACACAAAATTTCAAGTCGATCCAACCAATATTTTTGGAGTTACAGGTATATTTCTAAAACGTCTCGGTTGTTTACCTCGGGCTTTGCTTCTTTTATTTTGACTTTAAGAAATTGTTAAAAAATTTGTACAAACCGTCGTCAAAGGTAGAAAAAAAAAATTTTCAAAATATCTTGGTGGCAAAGGAGGAAACTCACTAACAAAATGATTGATTTATTACAGTTGATTGATTACAGTTTGTTACGGCTTGGCAATAAGGAGGAATTCCGAATTACGACTCTATTGAAAAAATGCGTGAGGCTATATGGGCTACATTTCATCATTATTGCTAAACTGACAAAAATCGTCAACACAAACAAAAAATTCCCGATCGAACCGGACTCTTGGTGCTCTTGGCAGTGAGCAGTAGCTGATAAATGAATTATCCGACTTTCGTCACGATTACGAGTCGTTACTCGAGAATGTGATAATATACTTGATTACATAACCAGAACATAACACAAAATTCTATCAATTTTTCTCTTAAACAACTTCAACTAGATGATTACAGTGACATATGGTCGACTGAGTCATTGCGTCTCTGACGCTGGTGATGATTGCCTGTCATTGTTGCTCTTGTAGATTCTTGTCTCTTCATTGCCACAACTTTCCCCCTCCACTGGCTTATTGATCATGCTGAAAGTGACTCTGTTTAAATACTATTCGAGCGTTCGCTCGGAGAAGTTTCAAAAGCCAACGATCTATCGACACGGTGTGTTAACTTTTTCACTTGTGTCTCATAGATTTTTAGTCACTGACAGTTTGAGTTCTAACATAGCAAAATGGTTATTAAAATCCCAGAGAAACCTGTAGGTTACCATTGATTTTTCTATTACTTAATTTATTGTGTACTATGATTGATAGTGTTAATTTTCTCTATTTTAGCGAATTGAAAACTTTGTTGTGGATAATAATGTATTAAAGGGTGTGAGAGAAGAGTTTCCAAATACACATAATTTTGGTGAAGTTATTTTGGATCATTTAAACACCAAGCCACACCATGTTGCGCAGGTATATTAATGTTTCATACCATAAGCACTAAAAAATATTTTTCAAACTAACACGTGATAATAATAGATTTGAAAATATACGAAGATAAATCATTTTTGAAAATAAATAGGTGCTATTAAGTATTTATATAGATTCTGAAAAATTTGTAGAAACAAAATAATTTTCATATTACAATATAGTAGATGAACTAGTTTTTATCTACTGAATTGATTGTGTTACAATTTTTATTTATTCAAATCTATTTATTATTTATTTATTTTTTTTTTAAATATATAAATATTTCAAAGTGCTCTCTTCAAGGAAATGAAATTATTTTGCATTATAAATATTTAAACAAATAATTGTTTCGTTTAATTCATGTCTGAATTAAATTTTTTAAAAACGTTCCAAAACTACGTAGATCGACGCTGATACTGGACTACAGACTTCTTATGCTGATCTGAAAGACCGAAGTATACGTTGTGCATCATGGATGCAAAAACAGGGCATTGGTCGAGGAGATATAGTTGTAGTTTGCACGCATAATCACCTGGATGTATCTGTACCCATTTTTGCAACATTTTACGTGGGAGCTACGTTCAATGGGTGGAATTACGAAACAGCCACAAGTAATTAATGTATAGTGTTTACTTAAATTAATCAAAACAAGTGTAACACAAATTAACGCCAATCAAAGATGATGATTTTAATAGATTTTTTAATTTACGTATTCGTGTCTTGTCATTATAGAGTTGATTTCTAACGTAACTTAATTTTCTTAGCATATATTTTAAATCAATTTTTAGATTATATAATATTAATTTCAGAACCAGCACAACATTTGATGAGTGTATTTAAACCAAAAGTCATATTTGCTTGTGAAAGTGCAGTTGACAACTTGTTAGAAGCGGCAAAATTAGAAAACGTTAATACAAAAATTATTGTTTTCGGAAAGCATTCGAATTTGGAATCCCTAAATGATATATTAGATCAACAAACTGGCGATGAAGTAGAGGATTTTCAAGTTGAGAAAAACAATCAACCAGATGATGTCGCTATTATTATTTTATCATCGGGTAGTACTGGTCTACCTAAAGGTGTGATGCATTCGTATCGAAATATTAGTAATATCGTAACATGCTTTATGGCATATCGTATGACAGGCATAGCTTTATGGTACTCAACGTGCTATTGGATAACCGGATTTGCTTTCACATTTGAATCGCTTTTTTCGTATGGTACGAGAATTGTTCATAAAGCATTTGACACAGAAGCGACTTGCCAAGTTATTGAGAAATATAAGGTATTTTTTAAATCTTTTTTAGTGTACTATTGAAAGAAATTTATATATTCTAAAGCAATATTTTTTTATTCGATACTGTACTGTATTGAAAATTCAAATCATTTTCAAACATTGACACATTTAACAGATTAGAATTATCACCATTCTTTATTTGCATAGCATGCCATGAAATGTTTAAAGTCTGCAGATTTTAATCACCTTAGCCATTAATGTTTAATGGTACAACAAATACAGTTTTTTTATACAAATTCTTAAAAAATTATTGAAAATGTACAAAATAAAAATTTCTCAATTCCTCAGATCGAGCGACTTTTCTGCTCACCAATAATAATTACATACTTCTGCAAAACAAATGTTTTCAAAAAATATAAATTACCGTCTTTAAAAGTAGTAGTATCAGGTGGCTCTAAAATAAATCCTACAATTTTCGAAGAATTTAAAAGTAATTTACCACATACTCTAGTAATACAAGTGTTCGGTGAGTTAATTATATTATAAATATTGAAAATTAAAAATGAGATTATATGAACTCATATAACTATTTATTTGCTATAGGCATGTCAGAAACAGGACGTTACGCTTTGACACAAACTGAAAAAAGTAAGAACATGCATTCGACTGGTTTTGTTGGATCCTTGGTGGAGTTAAAAATAGTTGACTTAGAAACTGAAAAAGTTCTCGGACCGAATGAATCTGGCGAACTTCGTATAAAATCGCCGATAATGATGTTAGGGTATTACAATAATCCGGAAGTAACAAAAGAAACGTTTGATAATGACGGTATAAATACTTTTCATAAATCCCTTAGACATATGATGTAAATGGTATTATAATAATTTCGATGCATTCTACGTAGGTTGGTTACGTACTGGAGATAAAGCTTATTATGACGAGAACGGCGAGTTCTTTATTATTGATCGACTAAAGGAAGTAATGAAATATCACAATCACCATGTTTCTCCGACTGAGATTGAAAACGTTTTGCTTTCTCATCCTGACGTGATGGAAATTGCAGTTGTACCTCGGCCTCACGAATTCGACGGGGATCATCCTATGGCTTACGTTAAAAAGATTCCTGGATCAAAAGTAATTCATTCTATTACAAATAATGAAAAAAAAACAAAAATTTCGTTCTTAACGAATTAGTATAATTATTGTTGATATCGATAAATTTTTAGGTAACGACAGAGGAACTTATAAAAATGTCAGAAGTACTCGGTGATATAAAGAAGTTGCGAGGGGGAGTTGTTTTCCTAGACGAGCTACCAAAAACTGCCACAGGAAAAATTGCAAAATCCGTGCTGAAGGAGAGGGCGAAGGTTTTGTCACAGCAGCAATAACTGTTGTAAATATTTATATAAGATTTTAGGTTTAATTGTAAATTTAATAGTCATAGAAATTTTGACATTGAAAGTACAAAATGTGTATTATATACTTCTTGAAGAATGGTATTCACCTATATCGATGAAATCGTGATAAGTCGAAGAGAATTTATTTTACCTGAGTACTATAATATACACTGTAAGAAAACTTCTATATATATATATATATATATATATATATTTATAGAATGTGTACATTTGGAAACTCAAAATGTAAACACAGTATATCTATATATATATGGAAGTTTTCTAACAGTGTATTTGTAATAAACGTTAGTTATTAGTAATGCTAACTGTTGACTTATTATTTCAATACCTTTCCTATAATATTAAAAAATTTATACAAACTAGTAATACAGAAGCGTTACACAAACCCACGACTATGATATTTGCATTTACAAATACCATCAAACTTTCGATCACCGACATTTCCAACTCTATGTAACTTCAAAATTTGCCAAAGCCATTTAAAGTTTTTAAAAAGAATGCATAATGCTTGCCAATCTCACCGCTACTTTCATACTCCCTCTTCAATCAGATAAGCTGCGCAACTGCAGTAGCAACGACTATTAGCCTTCAATCTCCCCCCCTTTCTATCCACTCTTCCCTCTCCTCTACTTCTTTCCTCTCGATCAAACGCTCCCTGACGCGTCCTCTCTTTTTCTTCGAGCTTCGGATAAGAATGTGGGCGGATGAAAGATCCCATCGTCGTTGTCGTCTCAGAAAGCTTCCATTCGCGAGAGTAAGTACTTTCTCTTTCTCTCGCTCGCGTGGAAAGGAGAAGAAAAAAAGGCAAGCGAATGGGGATTCCGCAGTGGGCGCGTTTAGTCTTAGATGCATGCGCTTATCCGACCGTTCCAGACGCCTCTCTCTCTCTCTTTTCTTCATGTCTTTAGGGTCTTTGTCTCATCCTATCTGACTATAGAAACCCAGACACAGGAGATAGAAAAACCTCGAGTAGCTCATTTCGTTCTTCAGTTATCGTTCAAGAGGAAATATTGAATTTCACTGCAAAACGAAATCTGCTTAAGATGAAATTTTTTTATCATACGCAGCATTATTATCAAACTTTGTTTATAACTGTAGATTTTGATACCGGAAGTATGTAAATATCTAATTTCCCAAATTATATATACACCGACTGAAAATAAATATTATTTTATGTAAGTTTTGAAATGATTCTAGAAGATATCATTTCCTTAAAACTAAGATTACTAAAATAATATTAATGAACTTTAGGCAGGATAAAATGGTTAATAAAAATTATAAAATATCAATGAATTAATTTTAAGAGATTAATGTGCCAATAAATTGTCAAATTTACTTTTTTAGTCAATAATAGATCTCTAATATTATTTATACTTATTCACTTATAAGGAAATTTTATCTATATTTTCAGGTATCTCATCCTCTTTGTAATGTAGATAATAATCAAAAAATTTCCGTTGAGATTCTTAAAAATATTTACATTGCAGGAGATAACTCCCGTACAAAACACGTGTATTTAACAAGTGCAAACATTGGTAGTAAAGAAATAGCTAGTCATTCCAATGACTCAGCTCTTCGTGCGCCTTTCAATCAACTACTCGCTATCTAATTTCACAGCGTGAATGTGCACACGATAAGGTATTTAGTTGGATTTCACTATTCCGAAAACTTGAATTTTCTAAGACTCACTGCTGATTAGAATTTAGATAATATTCATAAATTGCTATTTTTTTATTAAATTTAACATAAACAAATAAAGTTTTCCATTTAAATGACATATATAATAAATGCAGACGTTAAAAACTCTACAAAATGAAAAATCGTAAGTATATCTAGATTTTTTTTTCATTCAGGCAATGACCTGCTGGGCAGCGTTTATACGAACATACCGAACCACTCGTAAAACTCTGACAGTCACTTTTAGGACGCACGACGTGCGGCGCGCTCTCCATTGCCGCATAGTCATTTTTCTATTCAAACGCATTCAAGTACGCGCAGCCAGCTAAACGACTCGCGATAACGGGAGCCAATTCGCATTTTACTGCCCCAGGGCGCACACGTTCATTTCTTCGTCGACAACGATTGACCACGCGAGCTCTCTCCTCCTCCTCCTTTCCTATTCTCCCCGTGGTTTTTACGATGCCATTCATCCCGCATATACCGGACTCTGCATGTCCCTTACACATCTTACGTATTCTTGCAACGTTCCGTCGGAAAAATCGTAACAGCAAGCACAGGAAATCCCTATGGACAGTATACAAACCGTGCGACAAGAATGAATACACGAGAACGAAAAGAGTTACGTATATATGTATAAATGGGTTTAACTTCATTGATCATTCGAGTAGAGCCAATCGAGATGCATTTTCACATGCTATTTGTTTTCAGCTATATGTTGTTGTCTTCGGACACTTACTATAGATATATGTTTGTCTATATATGCGACACATTGAGAATTTTTGGAACGATTTAGAATGCCAGTGACGTCTTCCGATATCTCGCATGTGTTTGTGTGTATGTACATACAGTATGTGAAAGTTTTATCGTGGAGGGATTTATGCAGTTGGACGCGTGTTTACGCTCTTGGCTGGGCGGCGCTATGAATGTTTCAGATATTGTCGTGTGATTTAGGGCTTACAGCGTCGTAAAGATTTTCGTCTTTCTCTCTCTCTCTCTCTCTCTCTCTCTCTCTCTCTCTCGCCCAGTGTAAAGCGGCGTTTTGGGGCAAAATAGCTCTACTCACAATTGTACTTTTGAACTCGAGCGCGTATTACTACTCGAACTGAAGTAACTTGAAAATGGATGTGAATGTGTATTTCAAATCGAAAGACATAGATTTAAAAGCATATACGACTTATTATCGACGTCGAGAAAATTTTAAAGCGTTATAAATTATATATTCGTTTGTTACAGAAATAAAATATTTCTAAGCTTAGTATAGGCTACGGGATGAAAAAAAAGAAGGAAAGTTCGTACACTTCGAGCGTAATGGACATATCAAAACTTAGTTCTTCATTAAATCAAGCCAGCGATTAACTGGGGAAAAGCGAAATAAAAGCAAATGGCCCTGTCCGAATAGGTTTCCTGTTGTCCTCATTCGCTTCTCCGTCCGACGGAAAAGTTGTTGGCCCTGACGTACAGGAGTCAGTCCGTCGACGGATGCACGAAAGAAAACTTTCCTAATCCGCCGCATTTGCGATATACTGATATTGGATAATGAAAATACTTTCTTCTACTTTTTAAGCTTTCACGTGCCCCTCGAGATCACACGAAATGACGTACTTTTTTTTGCAAAAATTGTAAAGATAAGTTGATTTTCATTTATAAAAAAAACATAAATTGCACGTTATATTGTATTATTATTTATTGAAAAAATAATTTTGATGGTTCCAAAAAGTTTACCTTATCTTTAATAAAAAAAAAATTAAAAAAAGAAATGTTGTCCCATCAAAATGATTGCACTCTCTATTTACTTTATTTTACTCTATTTTACTCATAAAGAATTACAGAAGTTATAAAACACATTTAAATAATGCAACTATAATCACAACTTTTATTACTTTTACCAGGGAGTAAATTACTTTCAAAGCCAATTTATTCCCTGCACCTAAGTCTTAATAAAAAATTAAGCAACTTTATTAATAAAAATTTCATGCAGCTGCTGTCGATAAATCATATAGTAATAAATATCACTCAAATAACGTGTCTATTAAACATTATCAAAAAAAAACGCAAATGTATACAGTCAAAAACTACAGGCAATTTAACTCAATTTGCAATTCGAGCAAATTTTCATCGGCGAAGCCCCCCTTGGTGTGATTATACGCCATGTAGGCAAAGCCTATTACGATGAAGTTTTCATTGTCGACAGGTTAAAGGAGGTAGGAGTAGGAGAAGGAAATTCCGCCTACACGTTGTCCTCCACCCCTTTTCCTTCTCCCCCCCCCCCCTCCTCTTTCGACAGACATTAAGGAGATTCTACAAGCTCATCCGCGCACCGTGACGGAAGCTTCGCGCGCGCGCATGTGCGCTTGCTCCTTGTAAAATAAATTGCCAGAGATTTACATGTAGACGTTCTGGAATAAGCTGTACATGAATGATTTGTTCTGGGGTTTGGAGCAGAAAAAAAATTGCTTTTTTAAAAATGATGAAAATTGAAGCATGTGGTATTGATGACAAATACCTGGGTTTTCTGGTTTTTTTCTCTGGATTAAAAATTATTGATAGCTTAAATTTAGCATTTTTAGAAATTTTTTTGAAGTATCTGGAAGTACGATATTATTTATAATTTATTATAAAATATAGGAAAGTTAAAATTATCATTTTATTCTTTTTTTAGTAAAATCTTCGTTTGTGACATTATTTTTTGCAATAAATATATTCATAAAAGCGCAATAAAAATTATGACATGTGTCGATAAATTTGTTTTCACGGTTCAATAAAATGTTGTTTTTTTTATTTTGTTTATTCTTCAAATAATATCGTTAAAAAATTATTCCTTTTCGTTTTATATTTATGAGTGGGCAGCCAGCGAATGAAAAATATTTAATACACATTGACGAAATTAAAGTGAAAAAATCTACCCAAAATGACGACTGAAAGTGATCGGAGAAAAAAAATGCCGAACAGCATTGTCGAACATCCATTCGATTTAAATATGCCTCGCTGTCTCAGAGTTCACCTTTTCCCGTCTCTTGATATCGGTTATCTCACAGACTGACGATAAATGGTCGTGTATATGCGTCCCTTACGAAAATTCCTCGCTTGCAATGGCTGCGAATGTTCATGAACCTTCGCTTGTCACTGACGCGGCGAAAGTGCAAACCGATGTCTCAACGTCAGCAGCACGTGGCAATGGTGAATACTTGAGGGACGTTTTTTTTGTCTCGATGAGATCGTTTCTCTTTAAGTTTAGTTGAATCGTCTTTATCAAAGATGAATTTTAGCTACGTTTGTAAAATGAAATGTAAACGCGTAACCAATATATTTTATAACATTGGTAGTACAATAAATAAATTGCCAAATATGATTATACAGTAATATGATAAGTATAATTACAATTTAGCTTGCCATATTCTATTAATAATAATATATTTCACTGACGCTATTAAGGAGAATATATCCACCTATCGTTTCCGCACGTATATGAGCTACTCTCATGTACAATAAAACGTAGCTTATAGGCGAATATCTGGACGTAATGCGTTTCGAGATGGTTTCGCTGTCAAATTTGAGTCTGATGCGCAACTATCGCCTTTGCTGGATGCGCGTCAGCGTATATATACAAGGATAAACTACGTGCATGAGCACGTAGAGAGAGAGAGAGAGAGTCTGACGGAATATGGCTCTTTTAATGAGGTCAAAGGCAAGCCTCTCGATGCAAGAGCTCGACGGTAAACTGCGGTCATCACGCGCTAAGATATTAATCTGAAACGCAGTTGCGAAGACTGAATTAGATTCCGTTTGATTATAGCCGACGCTGAGGGTATATGCATTAATGTAAATGCGTTTGCGATTAGTTCAAAGTTCAATCGATAACTTAGAAGTAGTTTGTTTTCTTGTATGTAAGAGTTACGAGAAAAAAATAATAATATATGTTTATAAAGAATTTTGTCGAGGTGCTTCGTTTTGAATAATCAAAATTAATATTTGCAGCAGTGAGCATTTACAGTAGTTATACGAAGGGTTATAGTAAAATGGAAACGTGAATTAGAATTAAATTACTCTCATTCTTTGATTCTCTAGAAATTCCAACGTAATGAATATACTTGGGAATTCAAGAAAGCTCTCAATTAGTCTGTCAGTGCTACTGTAAATTATTGTTTCCTTGAATAGCGATGAAATTCTTCCCTCTACATCCAAGAATTAAAACATTTCGAAATGCATATTTGAAGTGACGACAAAGGTGTTAGAAGTGAATTAACAGAACCGAAGTCAGCTCCGTTAATTCAACAAGAAACGTGGTTCCCTTGGAACTTTGTGGTTTATTGGATTCAAGCAAAATTTTAGTTGAGAATTGGTTCTGATTTCACGAACATCAAGGATTAATCTTATCTAACTGAATTATAAAGATAGATTAAATATTTTCTGAACACACATCTCGTGAAGTACTCGAAGGGTTTTACGATTTTTTAGTAATTTTCAAAGATATCATTAAGCAACATTTATAAGAAAATGAAATTAAGTTTTGAATGCGCCATTGAAATTTGTATGCCAAGTAAAAAGACTTTCAGTGAAAATTAGAGAGCAAACTTCTTAAGGTAATTTTGTAAGTTACAAGTCTCGTGAAAACTCTTACAGCCCAATCAATATTCACTATCGAAACTTTGTAACTAAAATTGTACAGAATTTTATGCATTTCCAAGTGCTACTATTTGTCACAAGCTCTACATCTTAAACTATAAGTTAATACCACCTTTTCTATTACTTATGTAATAGATTCTTCACAAAGTTTTTACTTTATCTCTTCTACAAATTGTTTTTTAACAGATTTTATCATTTCATAATATCCTATATATATACTTTTAAAAAAATATATGAGAAAACTAAAAATCAACTGTTTGAATTTACCGAAAACTTACTTAAATTTCGGTAAATATATAAATGCAAGTAATTTATTGGATCAGCGTAATCAGTAAAAACATTAGAACTCTGAAAATCACACTGTACGTCATTACAAATATAAATAATTTTTAAGGATTACAAATCTAAAACAACCAAACCTCTATACACCATCAATTCAAAATATCGTAGTCGCGTTGTCATCAATTTGGTATCAATTAGTCCCAAACACAATTGATAATCCACTGCTATACATAGCTGAGTCAAAACACAGGGGCATCATAAACCACCTTCTCCTTCCCTTCCCCCTTCATTCCTTCGTTCTCTCTCATTCGCTCATTTTTATTCCCCGGGAGTATGGATTTTATTACGGCGGCACAGAGCATCCCGAACGAGGCGCGTCGTCATTGATTTCTGATTGCCGTGTGCCCGCCCGCATGGCCGCGTATTTATTGCCAACTCGACGATTTCGCACAAGAGGACAACGAGCTGCTGCTGCTGCTGCTCTCTTTTGTTTTTTGTTCCTTCCTTTGCTCATTCGTTTTTCACTCCCTTTCTCTCTCTTCCTCCTTTATTTCACGCGTTCGCCGAGCGTCGATACATTATTTTCGATTGCACGCTTCGTATACAAGGAAGGGTGCGCGGGATAATTGAAAAATTCTGTTGTGCACGGAATAGTCAGTGCGACGGGCTGGAAAAGGGAACGCATGGAATGTTACGCGTTAAGGGGTACGAGAATAGGGGAGTGCAGCGAGAAGGATTTTTTGGGGATGGTTTGGAATTTTTTATTTTTAGAATTATTTTTTTTTTTTTTTTATGGAAATCGTTTTTGGAACGTTTGTAAACTGTCGTGGCGTGTGATATATGTCACGTGTTTACGTAGCGTGAAAGTGGTAGTAAAGATATATAACGCTTGGCAAAATGTGATATGGTCTCTTGCCTACGAATTTCGTTAATTTGGTAAACAATGTTGTATTTTGATAAAGTGCAAAGATGTATTCGTAAAAGTCATGATTCTAATATATGATCAGTGTATGTCTCAGTCAGGAAACGACATAGTGTTGAAGAGCTTCTACATACTTATGGACATTATAATCAACTCGACATCTCTTTATGATAACATCAAAGACTTCGATAATATGATGGTAACATCGTTCCATGTTCTTTAGCCAGGACGAACATTAGACTGATTGAACGATGTTAATAATGTGCTGAAACGATTATGATGATGCTCGAAATTATGTTAGCACACAATGAATTTTCATCGCTCGAATTTGTCGTCGAATCCATAAAGCAATATTTTGAATCCGCTATATATAGTGTTGATAGAAATTTGGCTCGTTATTGTGAGCAATGTTGGTTTCTGATTATTGAAACCGTCCATCTGTGACTTTACTGGCAATTTACTTCAATTGAATATTGATAATGCAATAAGTAATAAATTAAAGTTTAAATAATTAAACTGTTTTAAGTTGGTGGGGCTTAGTAAACGATATCTCCACGTACCTTTGTTTAGATTATCTACCTTGTAAATTATAACACGCATATCAGTATATTTATCTAATTAGATAAAAAATACCCTATTATATTTCCCGCATTTTCCAATATCCAAGCTATTTATTCAGCTTATAGTATTGACGCAATTAATGAACCATATTTGATCGAATATACCCGCATAATCTAATAACATTCATCCATATCAATTTATATAATCGTATACCCGTCAACCTCAACAAAATAAAAAAAAATATAAAACATACGATACCGAAGCAGCTTGAAAATATTATTTCTCACCATTATAGTTAACCCTAAAAACAAAAAAAACTACAACGTCTATTTTTATCCGTCCTTGTTACAGAAGCCTGGAGCACGCGGACGTACTGTTGCAAGGAGGACGGTTGCAACGGCGCGCCGACGACGACGACCGGGCCTTGGTTACCAGCGGTGGCAGCCACGGCGCTTCTCCTCGTCTTGCTTCAGCAACAGCAGCTGCAGCAGCTACGTGGCTAATGTAACAATCGCCCGTGGGGCTCGCGCGGATCGCGGCCCCCACACTTGCCACCTCCCTTCTATACCACCTCCTTAGCCCTCACTTTACTCTAACACACACACACATGCACACACATACACATACACACGTGTATACAGGACAAGCGAGTCGATCGATTATACCTTCTCCTCTGCATTCCAAGGAAGTGAGAGAGAGAGAGAGTGAGAGAGAGAACGAGAGATCTTCCCTTATAAATTCGGGATCACCGATAGCAATAATGCCGTGAAGCGCCGTTAGTTTCGTACGTGGCTCGAGGGTGGATATATCTGACGTTCCCCTTCGGCCCCCCACTCTCTCTCTCTCTCTCTTGCTCCCACTCTAGATTTCTACCTTGATAGCGTGGGATATGACAATGTCGCGTTACGACGAGGATGTCGCTGGATTGTGTATGGCGCGATTATGTTGATTGGCCTTCGATGATGATGATGATGACGACGCACGGATTAGCCGATTCCGTATGCATTGGAGAAACAGATCCGGATATTGAACGGGGGGGATGTACAAATTTTCGTTGACCATGTCTTCCTAGCTATACTGGATGAGGAAAAAAAGCGCATGGTGGTTGTGTACGTTGTTAACTTCTGCCTTGATTATTGTGGTTTACAGATATATATATAGCGAACAAATATTTTGAGCAAAAGCGCGCGAGCATTGATTGTAAAAGAGATATCGATAATGTGTGTGTGTGTGGATAGCCGTAATTTATGCCGGGTCGTCGAAATATTTTGTCAGAAATTCATTTAGCTGAGGATGGGCCGATACCAGTGTGCAAATTTTAAACGAAAATATTTTTGTCTTATAATCGAAGTTTATTTACCGATATATCTAAATGATTAAATTACGAGGTTCGAGATCTATATTACGACTATGTACACGCCCTTACAGCGTGCGTCATAATGAGAAGCGTAAGAGAAGGACAATTAAAATCAGGCAACTTTATTGCTACCAAATATAAAGTTCGCCGCAATTTCGTTATCCATCAAAGGATATATAAATTGATCTCCTCTCGTCAAGTGCGTAAAGTCTTCGACTGTTAAGCGATTTTTACGATCTTCCTCTCTCTCTCACTCTCTCGCGCGCGAAAAGGCATTACATTAAGCGAGAAATTGTCCTCCTTACCGGGGGGGAAGAGTCGAGGAGTCAGTCGCTTTTTACGACGAGTGCGAGAGCGCGCACACTTGACATTGTTGTTGATCACCTTTTCTCAGAGACGTCGTAGCACTTCTTTCGTATAGCTTCTTTCTCTCCCTCTCTCTCTCTTTTTATTCTTCTTCTCATTCCCTTCTTTTTCACTTCGATTCTTGCAGCACGTGGCCCTCGAAAAGTCGGCCGCGCCAAATGCGTTTTGCCGCCCTAGTAAATGGACTTGCGAGAGAGTTTTTGACTTCCTTTCCTCGCACCTCAAAGCGTTGATTATAACTCTGCTTCGTATATATATATATATATATATATACACTGTCAATAGCTGAGTGGTTAAAAAGTGCCGAATATATGTGATATACGAGAGAGAACCGAAATCCAAATCATTATTTTCCAAAGCAGTTTATAACACGACGCTCATAGCACTATGGTAAATGAGATAAAATTATACGCGCACGATGCATAATTTTCACGCGTGATGAAAGAGATACGCACAGAGTTGGAATCTATCGTATATACGAGCGAAATGAATTATATCGAGTATTTCGCGCATGATCAGACGCCCAACGAAGCAGCAGAACTCCCGATATATATATATATATATATATATATATAACGATCGTGCAATCGCGTTTTGAAATTCAACTGACTATTTATCACGAATAACCAAATCGATTTCTCTAATATATCTCGCATTGGAATAACGCTAATCGAAATGATACAAATAACTAATTCTTTCATTCTCTATACGGCTCTATAGCGCGAAAAATCATGTTCGCGAAGCGTGTAGGTAAAAATCAATCATGTTTCCGTTCTCGGGCTACTCGACTGGAAAAGAGAGAAAAAAAGGGGACCGGCGAACACAGCCCTTTTTTCGACCCTCTTTTCTGAGACAGCTGCAGCAGCAGCAGCAGTACCCGGCAATTTCCATTTTTTGCAAAGCGTAGCCCTCTTTTTTTGCCCACTCTCTTTCATGCAGCTGGACAGTTTTCCGTCCAGTGGTATACGAAAGAGAGTGGGGGGATATAGGTAGGGGAGGGGTAGAGAGTAGCTTCGCTGGCGAATTCAATTTATTCGGAAAGTTCTGTGTCGCTCTCGGGGCTTTCGGTGGTGAGATGAGTGAAGAAAAGGGGCGGAACAGTGGAAAAAAACGTCGGTGCTGTAGTTTTTTAAGTATTTGAGAAAAGAATTGAATTCGAAGTCAGATAATTTTTAATTATTTTATCATTTTTTTTATCTTTTCTTTTTTGGACGAGTAGAAACGCGAGTAAAAAGAACGTATATAGAACGCGTTACAAGTGAACTTGGGAAGCTTTAATTTGCTCGGACGAAAATATATTATTATTATTGTTTAAAGAGGCCGCAAAAAGTGAGTGTGCAACTCGTCCGCGTAGCTGCAGCAGCAGCAGCAGCGACGCCTCGGGGCAAAAAATTTCATCTAAAATAATTGAAACGGTATAAAGCACACGCGGGGCGAAGAGACCAAAGAGAGCGAGGAAGGGGAGCAAACACGAAAGACCGAGATGGAGAGACGCGGAGAATGAGAAAGAATCGCGCAAGGGTGGTGGAAAGTAATTTCGGAAGCAAAAACCGGCTTCGTCCTGCGAGAGGTCATTGATATACGCGCTGCGCCACCATACGTACGTGTCTTCGTTTATTCTCTTCTATTTATGGCCCATTTTTCCATCTATCCAACGACGATACTTTTCTTGCTCGTTTTATCCTCGCTATATATATATATACACACGTATCTTGCGAGCTGTTAATCGAATTCTCGCGTTTCTGAATCACGTCCAACCGATTTCGCGCCGATCGAGTTACTCACTTCCTTTGCACGAGGCTTTTTCTCCCTTTCTGTATATATACGGCGGCTTCGAATAAAAGTCGCATTAGCGGCGAGAACAATAGGAAGAGAACGGCGCGCGTTTCGCCAAGTTTCTCTTTCATTAGTCTGAGATAGAAAGAGAAAGAGAGAGAGAGAGAGAGAGAGAGAGAGAGAGAGAAAGAAAGAATGCAGTAAATAAGAGAAAGAAGAGGGAGGAGAGGATAATCCGTATGCGACACATATACAGCGAAATCCCCGCGTCTCGGGACACACATACATAGATACAGATACATACACATACACACATATATATACACGTGTATACACACAAACTACTCCTGGCGTTTGCAAATGGACCACAGCCTGTCGGGCCGCCCCGGAAGCCTCGGCCGAGTCGATCGCGCACTGTTACTATATATTATATGTGTGTACGTGCGTGCGGCGTTATCGAAGCGTCATACGCATCCGTCGAATCGACTGCGTGTACGCGGCCACGAAAACGTATATGAATGTAGCCGAGAGTCGGCGATCTTTGTTTTTGAGCGCGAAAAATTAATTACGGTGGCGTTGTAATAGTGTAAGGATATTTATTTATTTTTTTTTTTTTTTGGTGCGTCAAAGATGTTTTGTATTGTTATAGTGATTGTTAAGAAGATGTTTGAAAACTTTTTTTTCAAATTACAATTAAAGTCAACTTTTCCGTTATAATTATATTTTATTGCTTTGTACAATTTACGTTGTCAATTGAATGTTATCACGGAAGTCGAGCGCTGATACGCCGCAATCTAGTAAATCGACGATCAATCGGTACCGAGGAAGGCGCTCCGGCAATACCGACGGTTTTTTTAACGATGCCGGGTGATCAATAAAAAATAAATGTAATAATTAATTAATTTGATTAATTAATTATTAACGTCGCTAACTCCTATACTAATATTAACATTGCTACATTATTACTACAGTTATCGTCATCTATGAAATTTATAAAAAAAAAAAAGAAAAAAACAAACACACACAATTATTGAAAAAATCGAACACGAGTCTCGTTGAAGGCAAATGCCCCAGACTTCGGTGTTATGCCTGTACGCAACTTCTTACCATTCCAAGGATCTCTAATTAGCTTGCGTAACATTTATTTTCACCTACACGCATATTAAATATATATACATAAATATATATTTGTAAATGTATTTCGTTTACGACATATAGAGTATATTAGATGATTTATAGTACTGATAAAACACGTTGGAAATTTAATTCATTTACTTGATATTGAATAATGTATCATGTTCTTATTGTATACAAAGGTAACATAAGCATTATTAAAGAATGATAAACGTTGATAAATCTGAAAATATGTAATACTAATAAAGTACGATTGTAATATTTATTAAAAGTTACTTCGATAATGTTTATAAAAAAATATATTCGATTCCTTGATAATAATTCATTTTTTAATAAAACTGCTTGTGTACATTTCATAGGGGAAAAAAAATTAATCAAAAGTGACAACATATTTATATATTATAATAATTCGTGTTTTTCAGAAGCATGTCGTGTTTAAATTGAAAAAACAAAATTATTCGTAAATATTTCAAAAATAGTAAAAACCTTGTTTAAAAATTTATATCTGACGAGCTTGTGCATTTTTAATAAGGTAAATGCCATTCAAACAAGAACTAGTAATTGAATCTTTATGGTTATCGATTCACGAGTAATCGATATTCTTGATGAACCTGTAACAAGTTTTATTATCGAAAAAACGTTTACACGAAATATATATTGTAAAGTATGTGTCATTTTTTACAGATTTCAGCATATTCAAAATTCTTTTCATTAATCAATATTAAAAGCTGTTACGTGAGTAGAGATTGTCGAAGAAAGATTTATTACGCAATTAAAATTAACTTAAATGTTAGCAGCTACATTTACTTGCGATCAATCGAGGCGGTTTAGTCGAAACTAATTTTTTAAAAAAGTGTCGCGATCTCATTAATCGACCATTATTGTAAATAGACGTGTTTTTACGAAACTCTAATGACAATGAGCGCCTGATTCATTGTATCGGTGTAATAATTATTGTGAAAGGAAGAAAAAAAAATCGTTCTCGACTGGCCAATCACCGGGGGGCATTTACCTTAGTAGAGCACTTGGATTATATATGTATATATTAAATGATCAGAAAAAAAAATTATAATATATAACGCAGAAACGAACAGAACATATGAGACATCGGACTGCGACTTTAGATAAACGAATAAATAAATGAAATAATTATTTAAAAAACGAACTAAATAAAACAGATTAAAGTTAAAATATAAAAAAAAGCTAAATGCAATTAATAATATATGGTCACTTTATCAAAAAAAATAAAATTCAAACGGTCGAAACTCACGACGCAGAATATCTCTATATTAAAGTTAGAGTTTCCACGTTAAGTTTCATCGTTAAAAGTTATATAAAAATAAAGAAAAACACGCATTTATCGAGTGCAAATTTAAATAATGAAGAAATCACTGAGAGAGTTACCTATTATATTAATGAAACGTAGTGCTTCTTGCCTGTTCTTGCGACGAATGCATTATAGTGACAAACAAACAAAAATAAGATTAAATATAAATTAAATAAGATATAAAGAATTATTATATAGACGAGAACTTTTTAAAAAATCGTACGATTGTAGTTTGCATTTCTTATATACACGCGATATAAAATTCTAGTTTCGAAGAATAAATATTATAATAATAAAAAAAAACGAATCTACGATTCTCTTATATATAATAAATATATTGTAAACGGCGAGTCAACGCAACACACAACAAAAACTTCTTTGACTTCCATTGTACCAATGAAGAAAAAAAAACCACAGATAAAGGTAACTTGTCAAACTGATTATCATGAAAGAAAACTGTTGTTACTTCTACAAACTTCGTACTTGTACACGCATATTGGAAAGAGGAGAACAAAACAAAATAGAATCACATTCTAAAAAAATGGCTCTGATGGTACCTTAAATATAGATAAATGAATGGTTATGTGAAAAGCAAGTACATAAAATATCGCCTCAAAATTCACAATAGCAATTAGAGCATAACAAAAATCGTATTAGATTCTCTCGACACGATAGACTATACATGCGGGAGTTGACATCAAACCGACTGCTAGCAGTTTTTAATTTTAATATTTTTTTTTTAATCATCCAAGGAAATTGCTTCTCTTGAAAAAAATTCATTATTTTTTTCAATTAAAAGCTGCATAAGAAGGTTTCAAAAACGTATCCGGGGAACAATTTTGCTATTGAAGTCTAACGAAAAAGTTGCTACCCAACTTGCAATCGGTTTGACGCCAACTGCGATAAAAATGCAAAATGCTATCATCACACTGTTCTCACACGCTATTATACGCATTGTACGCAATGATGATGTATCGTCAAGCGATCGCAACTACCAATAACTATCTTATTACCAATGGTTAATATTGTCAATACGATGTAATCCGAGTCCGAGTTGATATCGAGAGAATATATTATTATATATATAAAAACTAACATATGCAATACGCAGATGATAACAAGAAAACAAAAAACATACACACATTCTAACGACTTATGTGCTTCTTAGGCAAAGGCAAAAACCGAACATTATTGAAACGAAACTGCAGATCAATAAATATAACCACACATACGCGTCACCTTCGACCCTCGTTGATCGATTATACTTTAATACACACAAAAATACACACAAAAGTTTTTAGCTTAGGTGTACGCGCGTCTATACAGCAATGCTACGTTTTACGTTTTGACTGCGAATGTTTGAGTGTGTATGGATGTGTGCATATGCTAGAACGATCGAGAGCGAGAACGAGAGAGAAAGAGAAAAAAAAAGAATTGCGAAGATCGGCAAGAGCGTGAAAGTCTCTCGCGCGTGCGGGAAATCGCGCGAGAGGCAGTGCGTGTGTGCGACAAAGAATAAATGAATGACACGCACGATGCAGTGTTCGAGAATCGTCGACGTGCCGTGACGAACTAATCAGCAGAAGTCGTTTAATGTTTCATTTGTCTGTAGAACCTCGAAAATTTCTTTGGATCTTTTGTCATACCGACTTTGGTTTCTGATTAAAGTGTGTTTACGAAATGTTTACGATCGATTTTCATCTCTATGTTACGTGTATTGCAGAAGCAAGTTTTTCCAAGCGCCTTCAAACTCAGATTTTACATCGAATTAAAGATTCACGTGGTTTCAGAAATAAATGATGTTTATAGAGGTGTACGAAGAAACAAAGTCACGAACCGTCGACGATTCTTGAGTCTGCTTTTATTCGCCCCATTCGAGCGCTATTAGCTTTAACGAGCATAACGTACTAAACGTCGGTATCATTATTAAAAAGCGAGATAAAACTGAGAAACACGTGGAATTTAGTCACGTAAGCAGAATAAAAAAAAAATTTAATGTATGAGGAGTTGTACATTTATAATAGACACGCAATAATAAAAGTGAAAACCTTATCTCTACATCTAATTATTATTTTATTTTCTATAACAACTCGTTTCCATATTGATCTTCGTTTTCAGTGTTCAGGTTTGTATTAAGTTTTAACTGTGGATTTTGATTGAGCATGCGTGATGAGTGTAATTTGCGAGTTGACATTGATAGATTACAGCATGAGAAATTCTTAAGGTGATAAAAATATCTTATAGAAATTTACCGTTACTAAACAAATAGTACCTGTTAATGGCTACAATAATAGACGACAATAACTACAGTATAATATTATTCAAGAGAAACGAATTATACCAAGCAACATTTTTTGCCTAATTATTTAAACCTTGAGCGCTCGAAATACAATCACACGCTCATCGAGAAGAACCCAATAACTCATCGATCGATCATCGTCCCGCTTGAATTTCAGTTCACCCTAAAGCCGTTCGCGTTCATCCAACACCGCTTATACCTGCATGCCGCCAGGCGAACGTTTGCACCCTGAAACTTTAACAGCCGGCAATTATGCGAAAAGCCGAGGCCATCTGAATTCCGGCCTCGGGCGCTCGACGATTATTAAGCTCGCCTCCTCCCATTGTCGGCCGCGTAATGCACTTTTCACTGCACACACTTATAAATGGACTCGCTTTTCTTTTCTTAGAGCGGTCGCGCAAATGTTTGGTCTTTTCATTAAAAAAAAAAAAAGAAAAAAGAAAAAGGAAGAAAATTCAAGCTAGAGATTTTCACTCTAAATTGGAGCATTTAACACTTTACGTCAGGTGAATTTAAGCGAATCGTTGCGACAGGAGAATTGAGAATGGTAGATGAATGTTTTGGATGCGTTTGTACAAGTGGTTGCGAATTGTGCAATTAGATTTGATATCTGCATTTAAAACTTTCTTTAGTATCATCTGCACGATAAATAAGCATGTTTGAATGATTAAGTAACTTATTAAACTATCGTATCAATTATTACGCTTTTCACAATTTGTAAAAAGCTATTGAAGTCTATAATACTTTTATTTAACTGACCTGCTTGAAGTACTATATTGCCTTAATGGACTTTCTTTTTTTGTAAAATATGGACTTCCTATCGATAACATAACCATGCAATTCATCATTCGAATATGCCTTTATCGATTTTCACCGGAAGGAGAAGTGCAGCGGAAAAATTCAACCTCACATATCAATGTCGCGATATTTATTTTAGAATTTATACGCTCTGTCGTCAATTTCGAATTCACAGAGCGTATTGATTCTTTAATAAGTGTCTCCGATAATAAGCAACGAAGTGAAGACTACGGTGAGCAACTCTGACATGGCATAGGGGTGAGTTATTGATAAATATTTTTTTAAATTTCGCATTTTGCGTATTTTATCTGTAACTACTTGCATGAAGAAAGTTACGAGCATGTAGAAGTATTGGTATCTTAAATTATAAACTAAATTCAAGTTTTACGTGTATATTTATTAATAAGCTTGTGAAATGTGTAATTAATTAAAAGTATAATAGAAGATTGTTGGTCGTTTTATCATCATATAAAAAGAAATTTTTTCTATTATTTCAGACTTTCTCACATTTAAAGACATTAATCTTCATTATATCTTCAACGCCCAACGAAGATTAATCGATTTCAATTATGCAGTATTGCTAAAGTAAAAGAGAATGCTTCTCTAAATTAAGAAATTTTAACGCTGCAGGCGAGTAACTCGATAAATTAATTTTCGCAATAAATACAATGTCGGTGATTTGAATGGCCCGAGAAATTTCGCCAGCTGGTGTAATAGTTTCCGGTGCAAAAACACGTTCAGAAAGTTTGTTCCGAAGTTAAATTGAACTGCTATATTTAAAACTTTACGTTATTATTATTATTAGTATTGCAGACAATTTTAGACTTTTTTAGACACTACCTATTGTAAGATCAGTTATACGAAAACAAAACTTTTGCTGTTTTGCAATTGCATAAGTATCGAGAACGAATATAACGTTTTGTACAATTCATACGCAGAAGAAATACATTTCACAAATGTTGCATTTTTGGTCTTGTAATATTTTTCCTAACACTAATAAACTAAACCAACAAAATATATATTCCAGTGTAATATCATTTTAAAAACAAAGATCAACAATTCACCTTTATAAGCAAAAAAATTACCTTTCTCCAAGATTACGTAAAAATATTCGAAAGCAAATTCTTTTATATACTCTTCGCCACTTTCAATCCTCAATCTCACAAAAAATCCTACATTGAGGGTCGCCCGGAAAGCCCTCGTACTACGTATATATATATAAATCTAGTAACGTTGCAGCGACCCTCAATATTAGTCCGTAAACAATTTTCATCCGTGCCACGCTCATAGCAGAGCTTCCTCATTAATCAACGATAATTAGCTTAATTCACCCTCAAAAACGTGCCCGCACACCAACGTCGCGAACTTCTCCGCTTCCCTGTTTATCCTCTCTCACTATTTACCCTCTCCGCACTCGAGACTCTCTTTCCGTCCTCTAATCAGTTAAAAATCCAATGCGAGATTATAGTCCAAACATTCTTTGCTCGTACACTAGACTATACGTAACCGTGACGTCGTATACACTTTGGCTAATTAAGATAAGAATCTTGCAGTGCCGAAAAAAGAGGTAGACGTCAAAGACGCCCAGCTAATATTTAATCGATAAGCGAGCGAACAAGTCGATTCTATCGAGAGCCCATCGCTGTAGGTGTATATACCCAACCCAACCCACAAAGCGAAGTCTTCATCAAATGGCCCGCTTTCGGTGGAGCTCCCTTTCTTCTTCTTCCGCGTGTATAGTTCGGCGCATCTTTGGTTATAGATGCGCGCGGCCAAACGAGTGCTTGAGCTCTGAACGCTATCGAGGGTCTCTCTTGTTGTTTGGTATAATGCGTTACAGGTGATAAGCTGATAATGACTATTAGGGTTTGTAGTGAAGAGGTCGAGGTGTTCATAATGATTTTGAAATAAGAGTGATGAAAAGATATAGATTGAATGTTAGTCGATAGTGCTTATCGACCTATTTTGATGAAAATAACTTACTGTGAAGATAATATCTAAAAACTCGAGAATGAAACTGTAGGTGTTCGTTGTATATATAAATTATGTACAAGATGAAAAAAAAATCACTTTAACTTACTAAAAAATTAAATCTGTATTATATAAAAAATAACTAACAGTTGAAGAAGTTTCTGACAAAATGAGGTTGATATGATTAAATTGCTGCTTAAAAGTCGACTAACGCTCTGTTTCTAAAAGTTGCTTTCGAAATAAAATATGTGTAGGGTAATGATATTTTCCCTCGGTTTATATATTACAAATTATACAATGCAAAAACGCTATAATTTAATTTTGTCGGAAAAGTTGGATTTGAGCGCCTTTAAAATTATTATAAATAAAAGTATTTTAACCAATCAATCAGAGTTCTCTATATCAAATTTTCGCGTTTATCAAGTAAAATGAGCACAGACGCTTTTACAAAGCTAATCGAGAAATTAATGCCATTAAATATACTTCTACGTATTAATTACACTTTTCAAATAATTACTTCAACAACCAATCAAATACACAAACAGCTATAATGTAAAATCAAATCCATTGAAACTTCCATTCACGCAATACCTATCATTGATTTAAAAAAATCTCTTGCCCCACATCTACTTATCTACTTCACACCAATTCTTCAAATGTCACATATACATACGTAAAATCCATCTGGTGTAATAATGAAAGACCCGACTCGTAGTTACGAAGGTCACGTAAGTAGATCGAGTTTAGAACGCCCTCCTCCCTCCGCTTTCAAGTAGATCAAGTCCGACGCGTACGCGACCAGATTTTCCAAGCGAGCCAACGAAACGCGCTACTAACAACAACAAAGAGACCGAGTCCAACAGCTAGAGATAGTGTGTGAGAGAGAGAGAGAGAGAGTAGAGTGAAGAATTCAACTCGGATCGGCGTAAAGTAATTATGTCTTCCTCACGATCCCCGCGTCTAGAGGCACTTGAGCATCGGACGCGACGCCGCAGCAGCAGCAGCCGCCGAAATCCCTATGCTCTCTCTCTCTCTCGGCAGCGAGTGTACAGGAGAGAGGGGCACTTCTTCTGGGTAACTAGACCAGCATGAGTGACGTCTAATAAATATGCTAATGGTCCAACGAGGCTCTTGGTCTCGTCCACCTCTCCTCCTTCTCCTCCTCCTCCTCTTCGTCGTCGCCTAACTCTCTCTCTCTCTCTCTCTCTCCCTTCGTATCCAGTCTCCGAGCATTCCTCCGCGGCTTCTCGAGGGTAAATCCCCGGAGAGATACCGGAGTCGCTGCCGCACGCTTTGCTCTGCACATCCTATATACCCCTTCTTTCTCTCTCTCTCTCTCTCTCTCACACTCACTTTCAGCCGCACATCTCTGGGTTAGCTTGGGTAATAGTTTTGCTTAATTGTTTAAAACGTTTTCGTACGGTCATGTACAATTGATTTAAAATGGATTAATAATGAATTATTGCCACATGTATACTTTATTCTATACATAAATCATATATACGAATAACTAAAAAAATTATCACGTTAATCTACTGACTTAAATCTTTCTTAATTATGCAATCATGTGTATCGGTTCTTTGATATATTGAGTTAACACAATTGTGTAACTAAGACCTTGTCACCGTACTGTTGGCCTTGTATCTTGTTTTGTATTTGCGAGCGGAAGCTCGATGAGTTTTCTTCTTATAGCTGGAGGGCAGGACGGTCTTTTGAAGCTATATGTTCAATTGACAAGTCTGCGACGACAACTCGCGGCGATCTTTTGAAACAGTCTAACTATAGCTAATCCGCACGTCTATAGCCGGTGGTGCGTTATTGTTGGGAAAGTGCAGTTACTATGTAACTTGGATAGTTTGTTCTGTAGTTGCAGAGGCTCGGTGTTCAAATTTCGACGTCCATAGTAGCGATATTCTAAGTATCGTCGAGTTTGTCGACTTTCTTCTTACATGCGAATATACGCTTTTATTGAATGATCAAATTACTTAGTTTATTTATTTATTTATTTTTTTTTTTCATTAGTCAATTGCCAAATTAATTTTAATGTTTGTTAGAAAATAAATTCAGTTAGGAGTTTTGTCTACGAATGTCTACGGTTGAATTTACTTTTTCTATAAAAATTATTACAGTTTAGCAAAATAAAATTTTTACTTTGTATTTATTTATTTTGATACGTATTCGCAGAATAGTTTAATTGCTCTTCCTTATCGTTTCCTAATATATCATCATTATTATATTATAGCATACTGTATGTAAAGTAATGAGCACCGACTATAAGTAGCCCTAGTGTCGATTAGTATTTCAATGGTATAAGATAGCAACTATTATGCAATTTAAGCGACCGCTTAAATATTTGATTATCAGGTGATACACTAATGCAGTCGAAATCTTTATCTCTTTGCCGTGTGTACAAAGCTGGTTAAATGTTTACCAATATATTTTCTAAATTATAAAAATTTTCAATAACGAAAATATTAATGTATCAATCATTAAATAAACATTTATAATATTTTTCATACACCATAAGTTGTTGCTTCTTAAAAACTCCCTTCTCGGCAATCGACACCCTCCTATCGAAATCAATGCATCATCGTATAACAAATCACTGCATGCAGGCCGACAAATCACCTAATTAATTTTCATTCATCCCTCCCTTTCAGTCTTCAATTCAACACGTCACTCCCCTTTTTATAACTCGCATACCCTCAATCATCAAATCAACGCACAAAACACATGATCACCCATGACGAATAGGTTATTTAATAACACTAGCGCATAGACACAATATGCATACATCTTCAATATCGACAGCGTCGCGCGCATCGTCGATCATCGGATTATGAACATTCGCGAGGGCGAAAAGTCTCTCGCTATATACTTTCCCTTTATTTCTCTCCCGAGAGCAGCGCTTATGTATAGCTGCTGTTGCGCGTTTCCTTTTCCGACTATATGGCGCTCGACAAAAGGACCTTTTATCGCTAGATAAACGACGCCCCTCGGCTGTATTTTATACGAACGATGTTTAAACGGTCACAATTATAAATCGATTATCTTCGTTTTGAATTGATTTAAGTAATTGTTTAAAATAATAATTGTATGTGGTTATCGATTTGTTAATGTTGTAGATAAAAAATATTTCACTCACTGCAATAATATTATTGGCATTTGACTGTTTCTAATGCTCGATACGAACTAATAAAATATAAAATACGTGTTTTGTATGCATAAATATTTAATATTATGTTAAATTATAATTACCTTCATAATCTATTAACACTATTTGTATAAAATAAAAAATTATCATGAGATATGTTTGACTTCGTTAGTCTCTCCAAATCCACGCACACTTTTGCATATATATGTTTACGCAGAAATGCCGGTTCTGCGATGATTGTATTTCACCCGCATCCAAATATTTGGTTACCAGGATGTGTGCAAATTTACATAATGTCACATTCGAGTAGATAAAATAAATTAATATACGTAGTATTAATTTACCAGCCGTAAATGATTTTCATATTCATATGTAGTAGTTAATTGGAATGAAAATGAACAATTTAATTACTTTGTTACGTATACGCGAGATGCAATCGACCTAAATTCATTTTAGAAATTGAGATTTCCATTCCTTGTAATATTAAAAGGACAAATTAACAATGAATAAATAAATATTTATAATGTGGTATATATGCGTGTATTAAATTTTAGGTTCGGGATTGCAAACTTATTAATAAATAAAAAATCATTATTTTATTTGTAAAGTTATCCATAAAAATGAGTATAACATGACACAAAGAAAATAAAAATTGGAATTTTCTGTATGACTCACTTGTACAATTAGCAGAAAGAACGTTTCGTTACCGCTTATTACGTGGCAGTAGTACTTTTTGATATCAGAAGCTTTAACTACTTATATAAGCTCGTTCGGCCGGGCAAATATTTGGCGGAATTTTAAAGTTGCTTTCCATATTTTCTTTCCTCTCCTACACGCACCGTTCTTCATTTCCTTTTCGCGACTTCTTTGCTCGAGTAGGATATTGCGCTAAAAAATACCTTGCACAAAATCACGTAAGAGTATTTACGCCATAATTACTTTACCATCTTTAATACAATAATCTACAACACTGATTTCTGGATTGTATTTCATCGAAATACTAACTAAAGATATCACACCTTCATAACAATTTTATATTATACTCTTCTGTATATTAATTATTAAATTCGGGATAATTTTAAATGTAAATAAACCTTTTTGCTCTGAAAAATAAAAACATATATATTTGGATAACATTCACGTATTTCCTTTTTCAACATATGTTTTTCGCGACCGAGCTCTTCGCAACGTACCAAAAAAAATATGCACGTATATATTCAAAATAACTCTCTACCTCTCTCTCTCCTTCTCCCGCGCAAAGCTCAGGATATCTGTTTAATTTGATCTCGCAATAACTCAGCTGCGAACGCTACTGCAGCTAGCCCTTTATTTTCATCCCCTCTCAAAGCTCATGTTAGGTAACATATATACCGAGGGACCCACAAAAACAGTCGAGTATGTATGCGCGTGATGTATGCACACGGACAGCACTGCGAGCACATTGCTATGAGCTGGATAGAGAACGCGCGCAGAGATCACCCACAGATAGTCTTGGAGGGAGAGAGAGAGGGAGTGAGAGAGAGAGAGGGAGAGAGAGAGACGGAGAGAGAGAGGGAGAGAGAGAGACGGAGAGAGAGAGGGAGAGAGAGAGAGAAAACGTGTGTTTACACGTGCAAACTTTCCCGTCATATCCATTCTCCGTGGCTTTATACTCCGAGTGTTCGCATACGCACGCTCGTGGATTATTCGAGCGCTATAGTGAATGGATTTTCGTACTTTATTTATAGAGATATCTGCGTTTTTTAGTCGGTTATATCCAGGTTTTGGGAGAAAATTTCATCAGGAAGGGTCATTAATTAGATTGAAAATAGTTTGGGGAATAGAGCTTTTACAAATTGTAAAATTGGTTTGTCAAATTTTTGGTTGAATTATTACTTGAGTTTCGTAAGCGGATACACAAAAGATTAAGAAGTGGAATATTAGATCTCACAAAACCAATATTGTATTACATGTATAATGGTAAATAAATGGTTTAGTATCATTTCCAAAGACAAAATTAGAGAAAATCATAAAAATGCAACTTTCCATAAAATTCAAGATACTTAAGATAGTTCTAAGAGCTAAAATTTTAAATATATGTTAAGCTATCTGCTCACACATTAATATGCTAGAAATAATATAACATGTGAGGTATATGTTCTTCAAATATGCTTAAGTAGAAAGACTTTCTGTTGTTTTAAATATATGGTTTATTCAAAACTCATATATGAAAACTGAATAGCGGAATTCCTAACATACAAGTAATGCCATTCGAAAGAGCCACCTCGAAAATAATGGATTAGATAATTTTTGTTAATTACTGATTTGTAATGATGGGTTAAAAAATATAGTGAAAAAATCAAAGTTGTATTAAACAAAATCGCCACAAGTTAAAGCTGGTGAAGATTAGTAATCTCGTATTCACAAATGATATAGTTTACTCAATGCATATTGCTCATTGAATAAATAATGTACAATTTAAAAACTTTTAGAAGTACTCCATTTATAAAGCTTTTGAACTTTTTATTGATTATTGATAAGTATAAAGTTAATGCAGAAAGTGCATTTGAAAGTAAAATTTAGCTTGAAATTTGTACCGCTCCATTAGCACAGACGACAAAAGCGTTATTATCACTATACTAACTGGTTTTGTTACTGTTATGTTTCCAATGCTTCTTCTAGAACTAGTTTCAGTCTAGCTATTGCGATAAATTACTCGATTAAGGGTAGATTAGTGCAAGTTTATGATAAGATTACCTCCTGATACTGTTTGTCAGCATAAAATTATTGAAATTGAAAACTCTAGATTCGAAAAATTTGGTCGTCATAGAGTTTTACTATAAAAAATTGAACTCTAATCTTTTGTTTAAGATGGATTATATTTTTGTTGCTTTATTAATTGTAGCGCTGATCGTAGTTTTGTAATTGATTATACATATATTTGAATTAAATATGAAGGTTTTTCTTTAACAACATACAAAAGTTCCTTATACTATAATTCAGACAAAAGATAGATGATATTTATTATAACATAAATATATGCACAATATTACTTGAAACTATGATCAAACTAAATTTCAACTGTTAATTTTTAAGAAAAGTCCATTCTGATCCGCTTTATTATCGGTAAAGTGTAAAAGGCTTTAAAACGAAAGTATACTGAAGCGATTGCAAGTTTTTGTGCTAATAAGCTAAAAAGTTTCAAAGGTAAAATAGGTGACTTGACATTTAAAAAAATATATGTTAATAATACATAATGTTCTCAAAGTAGAAAATTATGATAGAACGAACTATATTATTTATTTTTAAGATCTCGATAACGTACAAAATTTTCTTAAAGTATTTTTTATGTATCTTATTATAAATAGATGAACCCAATGTATTTTACTGCAGAGTAAAATATTTATTTTAATTTGTTAAAACTTTTGTTCTTATTTTATGTCGTATTTCTTTAACTAATGAACTTTGATAATGAATATTGAAGGACTTCTATAATGGAAACACTTTAGTTATAGGTATAGGTATACGTGATATCTAGTGAACAAGATAAGTTTGGAAGAATCGAAAAATGACTTTTATTATTTATTTTGAATAATTTTGTGAAGTAAATTATAATACGCATAAAAAATATAAAATGAATTATAATCTAATTTTATGTATTCTTCTGTTTTCGTCAATTAATGTTCTTTCTTCAAATGAGTTATATTGGGCGCACGAATTTACCCAGTGTTTACTAAGATTGCCTTTTATGGATAAAATTATTTTTGTTATAGATAAAAAAAAATATGTTGTATGAAGATCAACTTCGGCAATTACTGCTACACATCTCTCAAACTTTTGTAACCTTACTGATAACTTTAGAAGAGCCTGGATATACATCATTAGATACGTTGGAATCGTATTACGAGACATCTTTTACAATACACATTTATCCTGTACTGATCAGCAATCCGTTAAAACCGGAACTTTTCAAAACCAAAATATTGAATGCTTATGGAGTCTTTCTCAAACCAGGACGAACTCCTAAATTTATTGTAGTAATGTTCTGGCCTTCTAAAATATCCTCAGATTTTACAAAAACCCTTTTGAGGATAGCCACCAGTATTAGGGGTTTTGACGACAAATCTTTAAGAATTTTGAATGTTGCTATTAACAGAACAATGCCAAACATTTCTATTTTATGTTCAAAACCTAAAGCCATTGTTCACATAAATAAATACAATTCATACGCAAGACTACACACCATTGAGAATCTTTCATCAGTCAATGAAGTTTTTCCAGGTATCATTAAAAACTTTGATGGTCGTCAGCTAAAATTATTAGTTTCACCCACAATACCAGTTTTGGATGTAAAATTGAATTCGGAAGGCTGTCCTGATCCTAACACTTTAACAGGGCCCCAAGGACTCATTATGAAGTCATTAGCGGAGTCCAGTAATTTTACGTGGGAAACATTCTCTACATATAGTCAAGCCAATTATCGTGTCAACAAAAAGTGTATGATAAATCGTAATATTTTTAAGATTTTGCGGCTTAGATTGGGTGATGTGTCAGCTAATTTCTTGAGGATACCATACGCCAGTAAGTCGTCCATACGACACCTGCAAATCCTAGATCTTGATTTTTCTAGAGTACATCTGGTCCACATACGACGACAAGAACCAGTTGTCTGTCTAGCTCCTATTTTACGTAGCAGTGACGTCAGATTACCCGACGAATTTATGGTGCTGGTATTAGTCACTTTAATAATCGGTATTCTTAAGATCGCTATTCGCTTGATGCAAATTGACTCTCAACTTTGGACTACCGGAAATATCTTTTCAGCTATCCTCGGTATCGAAATAATGAAGGTACAAACAATGGTCGAGAGAATTCTTTTGAGCCGCATGATAATTGTATCAGTCGTACATTCTGCTACAATTACAGATCTCTTAATCAATATACAGCTAAATATAAATCATGCAATTAGGTTAACAGCGTGGGATCAGTTAGATACAAAGAAACTCACTTTCATGATAAATGATGTTTTACAAGAAATGTTAATGTTTACAGGAATCCCTGTCCTTCAAAAACTTGCTAAACAAGCGATTTTACCGACAAAAAAGAACATCACTAGTGCCAATGGAAAATATCCTATGCGTTATTCTGCAGACATAGGCACGACTTGCCTCGAAAATTTAGTATTTAAATCTTACAAAAATATTTCCTGTCTAACTCATCTAACGGATGCCGAACAAAAAGTGCGATTATCAGCACTGAAATATGGTGATGCTGAAATCACAATTTTAAAAGAAAATGTGATAAATTTGTGGTTGGTAATACCGATGAATCCTTATTTACCATATGTAAGAAGATTCGGACAAATAATACAATATTTGACCGAGGCTGGGTTAATTGAGAAATGGTATCAGACTGAGTTAATTTTAGAAGAAGATGAAAGAAGCATTTTAAGAAAATCGATTGTGGCCGAAGATGTGGTCACTCCTATCAATATAATTATTCAATTGTTAATGGTTTCTACTATTGGATATATTATGTCGTTATCAATTTTTAGTCTTGAAATAATGGTTAATTAGGTGAAAAGGAAGATCGTTGTTGTTTCATATAAACGTCCCTTTAAGTTTAACAAATTAAAAACAAGAATAAGTAATTTAAGTAAAATGAAATTTGAATTGAATTCTAAAAAAGAACAAAAGAAAACTTTAGACTTTTATCATTATTACAAAGTCGTGAGTAAAAAATTAAAAATAAATACGTTGTATAATTCAACTATGAATTGAAAGTTAAAGACAAAAATTAAGTTTATATTTAATTCGTTGTTATTAAATATTTATAACTTTATAAATAAAATATAAATAATAGTTGATTATTTGAATTTTCGTGAGTTTCTTCGCAGTTCTTCATTCTGTATTTAAACATTCACAAAGCTACAGCCTCATCTACTTTCTATTTTATATGACATAGCCTTAAGTGGAATGTTGTAAAATGTCCATTTAGATAGGCGCGTATATGCGCCGTTTTTTGAGTGAGAAAGGCCGCGTTGAGAAAGACATTGCGAAGTTCGCAAGAAAATCTAGCGCTCGCACTTTTTGGAATGCCGGATAGAAAAGTAGGTCATTGAAAAGCTTTTTCTGTTAGTACTTACTCCGCAAGAATGAATAAGTGTAGAAAAGTTGCAGTTTTTGACGAGCCAAATCCCGTCTATATACGTTTATGCGTCTTTGTATCATATTTTATTTTGTGTGTCAGTTGATCATGAGAACATTGCCACAAGAAAGCTTAGACTTTCGTTACTTCATATATTATTTATTATTGTATTACTGACTAGTAATATTAGTGGATTAAAGTATTATAAATTGTATGGATTGATGTAGTGGATTGATTGCTAGAATTAGTACAAACCGTTATTGTTGAAATTAATTTAACAAAAAAAAATACTTTATCGACATTTTCATAATTGGAACGATTTTAAATAGAAATAAAAAATACGAAAGTTTAAACAAACTGGAAATAATTTAGAGAAAAATAATTTAATATGAAATTGAAGAGAACAATATTAACTATACGCGGAATGCATCAACATTAATGTTGTTCGACATAGCTCGAATTTATTTTACTTATGAAAGAAAATTGTGGATTAATATTATTTTTATTATCAAATATTGTATAATTATCGTATACTATCTATAATTAATAGAAATTAAGTATGTACAATTATGACAGCCGAGTGCTGCAATGTTCCAGTAGAACAAGTCATGTTTGGTCAGGCTACTCACATTCATGAATATACAAGCAGTACAGTCTATTCACGTGATTTGTTCATTTTTACATATTCTCATAGATATAAAAAAAATATAACAATTTAAACTGATAAAAAATATTATTATAAATTATTATAAATTTAATTAAAATAAGGTTTCAATTGTAACATTCTTACGTCTTTTATATAAATAAATAAATAAATATCAATATATTACTTGAAGTATTATTACAAGCTTCATGCATCCTATTTGTCCTTCCAACAGTAATGATTATCAGTGATTGTTATGAAACAAAAATGAATAATAGTCATAAAAAATTACATTTTTTTTTAAATTCAATATAATCACTTTCTTTTTTTGCCAATCAAAATAACTAAACGCTTATCTTGCATACGAAATTTATCGATCCGATTGCTAGCACCATGCTCCATATGCCAAAGATTTAATTAAGTATTTGCTCGCACAACACGGAAATTAGCTCTGAAACAGCTATCGGACATTCCACGGGGAAAACCGTGTGTACACATACATATGTACTACACACAGATGCACGCAGATCGACTGCAACGAATAAAAACGCGTCCGGTGTCCGACGGACAAAAAAAATGCTCGCAACCTATATATACAAAATCTCAACGGAACGGAATGGCAAACCAAACAAATCTCCGAGAAAACGCGGAATCCAATTATTCTCTGCCGTGGCGATGGATCTGCGCTCGCGCGCGCACGCACACAATTGCGATCATTAAATATAACGCGGCCCATTCCCGTATACATATATACCTTTCTATACGCACGTATACACTATACTATCAACAAACATACACCAAAAGCTATGTGAGAGAGTCGGTAAAAAACTCTCACGAGCGAGAGAGAGAACGAAACGATCTTTCCCCTACTATACTATACTCGTCCATCACCCCTCTCGTCGCAATTTCGTAGCTATATATACACAGGCCCGCCGACGCTCAAATATTGGCTTATTTATTCGCCGAGGCTTGCTCGTCTCATTACGCAATGTATATATCCATATACACGGTGTGGTGCGCAGCGCGCGCTTGGGTATAGAATACACGATGATGCCACACGAAGAGAGAGAGAGAGTGGGAGGGAAATTTTCAGGAGGGAATTGTGATGGCGGCAGCAGCGGCAGGCCGATAAGCGGATTTGAATTTTGCGGCCGGCCGAGCTGTGTATAGATATATAGGTAGAGAGGGTGTGTATGTATGTAGAGGATATGGTCGTAACGAGATGCGCGATGCAATGGATAGGCACTCCCTTCCACTTCTCCCTTCCCTCGAGTGTACGAGAATGTACAAAGCAGTCGATTATACTGTTATAATTATATATATAGGTGGAGGCATAACGTGTATCTGCTGCTGAGGTTGAAGAATTTCGTGGAGGGTTTTCTATTATTTTGGTTTCTTACTACTACTATTTTTTCATAAACTGGCACGTATATGAATTTTCATAGAACCGGCTCGTTATTCTTGTGTAACTTGTTCTCGTCATATCCTAAATAGTCCTTGTCGCGTCGTGGAAGGCCTCGTTACAGCACACATTTTCGTTGGGGATCGTCGTCGTTGTAACGTCACCTCACTTGCGGTTACTCGCTTGACATCGTCGCATAGCAGAAATAGAGATAAGTATAAAGATGCTTTATTTGAGTAACAGGGTGAATAGTTGATAGCTTGTAAAAGTTTGCGTAATGCTGAGAAGGTGATTAAATAAACTAATAATATTCAATTTGCATATATTTTTCATAATGACTATACTACTTTTGCGATAGTCTACATGGATACGAAGGATAAAATCATTTAGAATGGAATGACTTTATGAGACCAATAAGGTCAAAATTTCATTAACTCGTAGTTGTCCTCGTGTACGACTCTTTACTTGGGTTTCTCCTTGTCCTTCCACTTTCCTCTCTATTCTCTTTCGCACTATCACCTCTATTTTCACAGGAACAACATAATGGCGTATGATACACAAGACGCAATTGTCACAGTGATGAAGCGAAAATTGAATTTTCAATGACTCATCTTTCTTTACACTTTCTCGTATATTTAATATGTAAAAGGTAAAAATTTATAGCCTGTCTTTTGTAATCGTAATTAACCATAACTAATGCTAATTTTCCGCGCGAATTCAGAAACATTAATAAGTTTTACGTCGGTATCAGCGTATGTATAATGTATTGTATGCCCTGCTGAAGTTAATATGAATTATTACTGTTCTTATTCGCTACTGAACTTTCTTACTAGAACAAACTACAAGACACATTGTTCGTTTCTTTAATTTCCATTAGTAGTAAATCAAACAAAACTTTTATTTCTCTAAAGCAAACACCTATAAACCATCAACGCCATACATACCTTTGTACCCACTAACCAACTCACCAAAGAATTCTAAAAATAATCTTCATTATGCTAATCGAACTTTTAGCAGCCCTCCGACGCGATACCTCCGCTTCTCGATCGACCTCGTCATCGCGCTATTATCGGTGTCAAAACTCAATCTCGCTCGGCTATTATAATTCAGCACTTTTTAAAGGTATCAGCTCGTCCCACCCACATACATACACATACGTGTGCGCATGCCACCGACATGTGAAAAATGAAGTTTGCACTTATACACACCCACATACATATATACACAGGCTACTGTTATTACGGTACAAGGACGTACGGAAAAAAGGTCGAGCGTTGAAGTTCGTTCAACACGCCAAGCGCGTCGATCACCTACTTGCATGTATATATACGAGAGAAACGTGTACGAGGGAAAAGGGGAGAGAGAGGGAAAGCGATACACACGCGATAACATGCCGCATCGACGTGTGTGCGATTCTCATTAACGCGCCGAAAGTTTGCTATAAGAGGGGAGGAGAGAGAAAAGGGACGATAGAAGGGGGAGAGTATAGGAGAGAAAAAGGTTGGTTGTACTATGTATGTATAGGGTGGAGAGGAGGTGAAACGACGATGTTAACGAGAAGGGGAGTTTCGTATGGGCTTTTGTGTCAGACGATAGCTGAAAAACGGGTGTCGCGAGCCTGCACACTTCCTTCGTATAATCTTGTTCGTTCGTCGTTTTTTCTTGCACACTTCCATAAGAGTTTTGCAAGTATGTGGGAAGGTGATGAAAATAAGTTGCCGATAATAATAAGATAAATTACTTGTATGTTACTAATGATAATTACAAGAATTTTAAATATGTAGGTCAATGCATAAATTCATAAAATGCAACTTACCTGCATAAATTATTAAATATCATTATCATTATCTTCCTAATTAAAGATACGAAATAAAAAAAATCTAAAATATAAGATAGTTCACGTAACTTTTTTTCACATCTCGTAAATCATAAACATAATTAACAATAACGCAATATCAACAACAAAATACAGTCGAATAAGAAAGGTTCAGGTATCTAGGTAAGAAAAGCCGTAATCACCAGTGAAACATGGTTTATTAAAGATCAAATCTCTGTCGTTGTCTCGTTAAGACAAACTTAATTTACAGTTGGCATGTATGTATAACATTCTGAAATTTATCCCTACAAATAATAATAATAATATAGGCAATTACTATTGAATCGTTTCACCTCTTAAAAATGAACACTTTTCTCCTAACCGGGAGAAGGCAGAGAAACTCGTTCCCGCAGCGGCGACGTCGTCGTCATCGTGTATATCCTCTCGCACTTGCAAAGATATTCACAGTAGAAGCAAATCGCGCTGCTCCCAGAGCTTACATCACGTTCGATTCTACCGTGAAACCGCGGCAACAAGACAAAAGCCGTGATTGAGCGAGCACAATATCGCCGCCGTCGCCGCCGCTGTCCATTGACACAGCGTTTATAACAGGTGTACTCTCGTTCTGTATTATCAAAAAAAAGAAGGGGGCAAAAAAAATCTAGGAGAATAAATTATACATGGTGGGGGGACACGGTTGTTTATTAGTCTGTGAGTGTGTGTGTGTATATATGTGTGTCATTGAATGAAAATCGTGGCTGGTTTTCCTCTTCTTCTTCTTTCTTCATCTTCTCTTTCTCTCACATTTTATCTCTCACTCTCTCTCTCCATTTCTCTCTCCTCTCCCTCCGGACATAATTTTCTAAAAAGAGACGGGCTGACTGACTGTACAATTAAGGCTAGCTGGTAGGTAGCACACTCTCTCTTCCCTGGTCGTGTCTCTCTCTCTTTTCCGCACTGTCCCTCGAGTTACGCGAGTCGTTGCTGTTGCTGCTGCTGCTCCTCTGTACTCTCAAATGCGGCGGTCCCCTGAGTTACGCTACTTTTTCCCCTGTAACATAGAGATACATACACATATATATACATATAGACACAATACAAATTGGAATGGCCGCGCGCGGCGGTTTGGTTTTCGTTAGCGGCGCGGAAATTGCGAGCTCGTAAATCAAACACAAGCACCGTCGTCGTCGCCGTCCGCCTTTTTTCCTCCCCGCCTCCTCTTCGCGACGCTTTTTTCTTCCTCTCACGTTTAGTTCGCGGCAATTTATGTTATGCGGTGCATGCGCTCACACCGCGCGTGGGCAGCTCCTTTGAAGCGCCACGTTTTCTTTTTTTTTATGTTCTCCCCCCTTTCGTTCTCTTTCGCTTCGAGGTGGAGGTTCATTTGAAACGTACGGGCGAGCGCGACATTCGTTTTCCCTGACCGGGTAAATTACGTCGACAAGAGTAATGGATTTTAGTCGATGATGTATTAGCGATATTAACGGGTATTTTATTTTAACGCGTCTCGTATAAACGTGTATTTTCGTTTTGGAGATTTTCATCGGGTTCGCTGTTAGATTTTTACGTAAAAGTGAAATATATAGTTTTTATAGATGGTAATAATAACACTTTTATAGATTTAATATTTCAACAACGCGTAGTCTACACACTTTTACGCGTTTGTTAAATTTTACCGAGCTTTATGTTTTAGTGTGCAATTTCGTGATGCCAGACTATCACGTAAAAGATTAATGCGAGCTAAATGAAACTTCCATTTAGTTTTTTAAATTATTCAAATCGATCAAATGTGTAAAATTAGTATAAATTGTTCTGGCTGTTTTAAATAATTTCGAAGTCGACCGTTAATCCGTCGTTCATTAAGTTAATTTACAATTGCACTTTACTAGCAGCTACATTTTTAATTACAGCTTCTACCTACGCTTTTGTTTTTTTTTCCTTTTTCAGTAATAAAAGCTTTTCGGAGACAAAGAATTTCTGACCCAAATAGAAACTTAAACGATTTACACTGTTACAAGATGAAGCAAAATGCGACAAATGAAAATATCGATTCTCTGGTGGAAGAACAACGAGCGATACTTTTCAAATGTACTTTATGCCCTAAGCAATCGTAAAAGTTGAATATATACGGTTCTATTTGGGGACAGAGTTTTATGTCTCATGCCTCTTTTTCAATTACAATAGCAGTCTTTTATATCGTCAAAAAGTTCGTAATAAAATTAAATCAATTTAATTTCTGGAAACATATTTTAACTCTTTTTACTACTTAATCCTTAATTTGAATAAAATCTTTAACTGAACACCGCGATATATTAAATCTTTAACCATGTATTTTAAAAAACCTCAATGATTGAAAAAATACTACATTAACCATAGTGATTTATTTCGCCATCCATCAAATCAATCATCCAAGGTCAGACTACGAACAAACCTTAGCATCGTCGCCGCCACCCATGAACACGAGGCTGTTAGCACCGGCATAAGCGACGAGAGCCTCTATCGCCTGCTGCGTCTCCAAGAGTATCCGCGCTTCGTTCATCCAGTCGCGTGCCACGCTGCGTGGTGCGCCCTTCAGTAGGTTCATGTAACGTAAGGTCATCTTGAAGTCACCACGGTCCAGCCAGTACCTGCGCAGTAGAGAAATATGATTACGTTAGTTCGTTGATAAGTTGGTCTTTTATTTTAGTTTAATTGTATAGGTGAGAGTTGATAATTAGAGTTTGTAGGTATATACAAAAATTCAATTACTTTTTACATTTACGAATCAATAAAATTAATTAAAAATCAGGATTTAAATTTCAGGATTAATACCTGTAATGGAATACGAAATCGACAAAAACAATATCTGAAAATCAATTTGTGAAAGAATAAAATGTGGAGTTTATTCAAGTTAATGTTACATTGAAAACATTCAGATATACGATGATATATGGAAAAAACACAGTGTAATTCGACTGCGAGAATTCCAAAAATTCACGGTGAATTAGCGTTTTTGTGATAATTTACAAATTACACAATACTTTATAATTCATTTGAGCAGTTACGGCTAAATGAATTATCATAATAATACAAAAATGTGTCAGGCTAATAATCAGGTCAAACAGACACGAGAACATCACTGTTTATAAAAGTATTTTAAAATATAGTAATTCAGGTGATTCGAATTCACTCTTTATAAACTCTAAATAATGTCGCAATCGATTCGCCCGAAATAACATTATAAAGCAGAAAAATATTATTTCTTATTAATTTTACAATTGAATTGTTGTATTTGTTATTTTTAACCGTAACTTATTCCTTGAATTTAATAAATTTTTGGTACGTTACTATGCTTATATAAAAATATAATCTTCTTTGTAAAAGAAAAATTCAAGAAATAACTAAACATTACGCTATATTACATATATCATATTCTATTTAGAGTATCATCTCTTTCGTAAAAAATAAACCAGTAATTACTAAATTCCCTACGGTTTCCCGCCAAATGCGTCAGAACCCCATTCACCTTATATTTTTCAACTTCCAGATTCAATTAGAAATCCCATTGCGCTCGAGTTCTATATATTTCTTGGAAAATGCTTTTAGAAAAATACCGTTATACACTATACTCTCTCAGTTTCTTTTTTCCTTTTCGTCGAGTAAAAATTTTCCCGTTGCTTACTCTCGAAAGCAATAAATATCTCCCCAAAAGGCGAGAAAAAAAAACGAAAGGAAAGAAAAAAAAGTAAGTGTCAGATGGAAAAAGCCATAGTATATTATAGGACTCTGTGACATTAAGAGCCAGTCCTTTCTTACCACGTCACGGGCACGCAGTCGTAACGAAAAAAAAAATATATATATATATAAAAGAATCTCGAAGTATAATTTGATAAATACATAAACCGAGAAATCTCATGCCTCCCTGGGGCGACTTCCTCAAAGGCACGTATACGTCAATAAGACAAATCGCAGGCACACTCGCATGAGACTCTTACTTCCGGATGATCGGGCTAGGTTGGATGATTGCAGTTTCGAGAGAATCGCAGGAAGGGGATCCGGAGGCCGAGTAAGAGAACCGAGGCTTTTATTTGGCGCGACGACCGCCCCGCAGCGAGAATGAGAAATGACTCGAGGGCGAGAGACGACCTAAAAGAGACCTCCTCTCTCTCTCTCTTTCTCAGCTCTTAGACCCTTTCCTCTCTTTCTCTCCCACGCTTTCTCCTTTCTCTATACTTTTCCATTTTTTTCTTCTCCCGCCTCTCTCTCTCTCTCTCTCTATATATATATATATACTCCAGCGGCTGCGCGCGATATCGCCTCTGTCACGGAACCATAAATCAAGTTGATGGGGCAGAAAAGCGAAAACAGTTAACTTCGAGCTAGCTCTTTCGCGACGACGACGAGACGACGATCGTGCGCGTACGATACAGAGAAAGGAAGATAGTAGAGAGAAGTGCGCGCGGTATAACAGCGGCACCAGAGAAGTTGGAAATTACAACCGCGAACGGTATATATACTCGTGACTTTCGACTGTTTGTTCTTTTCCGCGAGGCGTATTGCGGGCAACGGACGTGTATTCGGTCACGAGCAAGTGGTAGTTTGAATTCAATTACTTTTATTTATTTTATGAGATTGCAGGAAAAGGAGGGTGAGAGGCGAGTGAAAGGGCGACGGTTATATCGTTTGATACTATACTATACAGACGGTGCGTCTAATCGGTATCGTGTGCTTTTCTTTTTCTTCGTTTTGTTATGCATATTTAATGTACACGATACGCGCGGAAGTTATATACGGAAGATAAGTTGTAATTGATGGCGGTTGAGTGTTAGTTATTGTAATGTGTACTTTAGAATGGTTGATTGGACAAGTTTAATGGAAAAGATGTTATTTATAATGTTTAGTTTCTGTACACTGATTATTGATTGCACATTGCTATGAAATTTAGGAGACGCAATATGCAATAACTTTTAAGACGTATCTTATCGAGATTTGAACAGTATTAATTTCCATTTTAAATCAACTAACAAATTTACGTAGTTCAATTACATAATTTCATTAATGTTAGTTTTGAATGTAATGCTTATGTTTTTGCCTAAAATATTAAACCCTTAAAATTTTAATTAGAGAATGATTTTAACGAATGTACGAATATTGGCCTCAAAAAAAATTTTGTACCTCTTTATACATTTGAAATCTGACACACTTATATTTCTTTTCTTCCAACTCTATACTAATATCCTTTATAGTTATTAAGATAAAATAAGTCTTACTTATTTATAAAGTACTTGAACGTTTGCACTTCTCCAACCGATTCAAAGACCACACGACAAACAAAAACCCCCGAACCGCCAAAAATCAGCAACTCAAATGTTTTCTACACGCTGAATTGCGGTCGTCGTAGCACTCCTCTGAACTCCGTCCTATTACAACAAGTATCCTACTTCTCCTCCGACAATACTCTCTCCTATTCTCTCTCTCTCTCACTCTCCGAAAAACACAAAACTCCTTCTTTGGCCGTCCTCGTGAATAGCGAGGACTCTCATTTGAGAAGTTTTTAAATCGTTTCCTAGCCGAGAGCATCTCTCAAACCACCGCAGCAGCAGCAACGCGCAAGCATTTAGGCGAAGTAGCGAGAGCTCGAAGAAGAATAAGCGAGCGAGATCACGGGAGAATTGCGCTTATTTCTTCTCCCCCTTCGCTCTTTCAAATTGCTCGCCCCGAAATGTCAACACAAAAGAGCGGAAGGATCTCGTCATTCGGTATACGTAAGCTCGACTGCGGGTAAAAAATAAGGCGCCCGCCGAGACAAGAGGAAGAAAGAGAAGAAAAAAAAAGGCCAACGTGGCGAGGTATGCATGTATATATATATGTATATAGTATATCTATATATACATATAATGCAAAACGAGCGAAACCGCGCGCGGGTTGGAATACATAAGGTGGTAAGAGAAAGGAGGGAATTCGCCGAGCGACAACGATTCAAGGATAAATTCCACTGAAAATACTCGCGACGACTTTACGTGTACGCGCACAGCCTATGCAAAGACGTGAGCCTGCACAGGTGCTCGCGTACAGCAGGTGATATGCGTCGAGAGAGAGAGGGGGAAAAACGAAGTAGGTTGTGTGGCTGACTTTACGCGCACATTTCCACTTCCTTGCCCACGGAGGCTCCTTCGTACAAGGCGATTCTATCCCCCCCTCTCTCTCTCGCTCTCTCTCTCTCTCTCTCTCTCTATCGATGACGTAATCGAGATGGCGCGGAGAGACGGCTTGAAGAGGTGTTATAGACGAATAGAGAGGATATTGGAATTTCGCTGTAAGAGGCGGCGAATTCGTAGCTTTGTATCTATAGTTGATGCGGAGTAGTGGCTTTATCCTCTTTAACGAAGATTTAAAGATAAAGGTTAAAGAAATGTATTGTTTAATCGCTTTAAACTACGCTTATTTTGTTATGTATCTGTAACCGTTAATTAGCATTATTTACATTTTTTCGTGGTATTAAAATATCTCGTAGGGAGAGTTTCGTTTAAAAATTTCTTTTTAATCTAAAAAAACCATCGAGTTCGGGGAGTACCTTTGCATAGGTAAAATATTTTTTTGAAAGATATTCATGTAAAGCATGAAAGTAAATTGGTTCTGTTAGTCTCGGTTTCCAGGAAGCTTTTTTCCATTCCGATAGCATTCGTTATTACAAACTAGAAAAAAAGCTTCGGTAAAAAGATATTCCTAAAATTATTTAAAACCGATACGCTATGTTCCAAAAATTTGATGTATTATTTCGTTGAGAGTAAATATACATAAAGAATCGAAGAAATGCGATTCACATTACGAAAGTTTATTACATTATACGTATGGTATTTCATTGTTTGTGCGAGTTATAGCTATATTTATTACAGCTATACTATAGACAGTATAATCGGAAGTATTGAAACTATCCTATTGTGGCGTTATACACATAGTAATTCAAGATGTTGTAATAAAGTTGTAACGTAAACTTGCCTGTAACCAAAAGCCAACGTAAAATCTCGAATATTCCATTCATATAAGAGAAAGTCAAAAATATAACAGCGGATTCATACTTTACAGCTATAAATTTCACAAAATTTGACGTTTTCAAAAAATTTATACAGGATTTTATTTTCAAATTTAATGTCATACATCTTTATCATAGGACATATATTTATGATTAGTATATTACGACACAAGGCCAGTAAAATAAGAAATGTCTCAGATCACATGTAATTGTCGACCGAGGCTAAGCCGAGGATGATAAACATATTATAAGAGGCTTCCCTTTTTACTGGCCATGGTCCGTATACTATTTTTCTGCTCGACGGTGCTGGAAAGCGACAACTTCGTTTCGTGCAGAGGCCAGAAAGTTGCCGCTTTCCGGCCGGAAGGCAGAAAAATACTTTTAAAAAAAATCTATAAATTTTTTGATATATTTGATCTTACCTTAAAATTGAATTTAATTTTTCATTTTCATTCTATTTATTCAAATTGTATCTACATTTTACACTCAACTTTAACAACTGTTCGATGAAAACTTAATATTCATTTTGCAGATTCCAAACTCTGTATAATAATAGCACAAAATTCTGACATATTTACCAAAAATGATAAAACAACGTTAAACCCGCGTAATAAGCAGAAATGAACACGTACACAACCATATATAGGGTAAACAATTTCGTATCGCTTTAAAGCGGAAAATCACCTAATTCACTCACCTCGCTATCTCTCAAAGCTAATAAAGCTTAGATCAAAGCTTTTCCAAACCAGGCGAATCATTTGATTAGCCCAGCTTTTTACGGTGCGTCGGTGCGAATATTCGCCAAGAGGCACATGTAGCACTCATGCGGATACCGCGAACCGCCGAATCACGTCGTCGCATATGTATATCATGTATCGTGCGTAAAAAATTTTCCAGTTACGAGAGTTTACGAAATGTTTTTGTACTTTTTAAACAACGATGCGTTATTAAAAATAAACTATTTATAACACTGTACATAACCTAAAAATATTACAGCGGTATGTAACCCTTACAAGTTCTGAAATAGAGAAAACTTAATTTTTCGTTACATTAATTTACAGTAAAAATTTAATTTTCTTTTCAAAAGTTTTCCAATAACCAATGACTTTTCAAGAAAACACCTATATACAATTTTTCGCGCAACACTCGAACGCCAGCCTCGTAAAATTACGTCAACCTTTCAAAAAGTCGAAAAATAAATTTTACCCTGTATCAGCACTCCCGCGTAAATCACAAATTTTCACTCGTGACATTTACGACGTGTCCATATGCGCGCGTGCGCGCATTCAAAAGACACAACACACACGAGCACACCTCTATATATACATGCATGCAAACACGTGAACGCGTAGATTGAAAAAGAATTTCTCTGTCTCCTATCTTTCTACAAAGGCCAATCGTGCATCAGTCGTACCCTTATACAACAGTAGAGATTTCGATGTCTGCGTGTATATATATATACACACACGTGGGATAGCTCGCGTTACCTCAAGACAGACACCTCCTCTCCACGACTCCTCGTGTTTCGAGCACGCACGCATCGTATTTGTGCCATTAGGACGCTAATGGGCCGACGAAATGTCCGCAGGAGGAGGATGAGGAGGCCGGCATAGGAGTGGGTGGGTGGTGGTGGTGGTAGTGGGCAAAGCGAGCAAACGCGTGAGAGGGAGAGAGAGAGAGAGAGACTGTTTGTCTTGTCCAAATTGACTTGCAAGATCGAGGGCCAGCTAACAAGGCACGCGTATATGCATGCATGGGGGGTGTATGTGTATGTGCGAGCGAGCGTAAGCGGGACGAGGCGCCTGTCTAAATAATTTTCGACAGCCAACGTGTCGACAAGTTCGGTTGCCGCGTTCGCAGCGATGGAAATTCGGGGGTTGAGTCAAGCCGTTGGGCGTCTTGAAGCGGATGTATAGTCAGTGCGGAAAGGAAACACGTAAGTGAGGTGTTGGATGATCTTATTATTTTGGATAATGGTATACGGATTCTGAAAATATTTAGGTAAATCTCGCAAATTTTGTTCAAAAAACTGTAAACGTATTTTCTTTAGTAAGATTACTGATCTAACCTGATCTTGAAAAAATGAAAAATTCTACATTTTTATAACGACCGTGAAGTTTTAAATTATTCGTTTCAAATTAGCGTAAAAAAATTACCGCTATTCAACATCAGGATTTATTTTTAAAACAAAACATTTGTTTACTCTAAATAATAAAATATTCTGATTGAAATTTTAGGAATTTTCTTTCCTTTTTATACGTTAGAAGTTGCACGTCTTTTGTCTTAAAACAAATTACGTTACATTGGCTACGCTCCTCCGCAATGTGACCCTCAGCCACAAGGCTATCAATATTGTTAATCGTTGCCTGCCTGGTAAAAGACCCGTTAAATTGCCCTGCAACCTAAATGTAACATTTTTCGTCAATTCGTAAGTGACCCGGACCGCCTACAAGATCAATTGTGTTTACTATATTTATCAAGCGGTAACTGACAGACCGTTAAAGCAGTTACAGGTAAACTATTGGATTTCCATTGCTCAGTCGAAACGTACGTAGACCCTTTCACTTTTTTTTACAATTGCCTAGACTGACTTTATTTTACGTCCACTTGTCATTCCATATAATAGATATTTTTTTAATATACAAAATAATAAAATGGGAACTACGAATACAAGACTTGACAAAAAATAAAAATTTTACAATATTAATTTCAGTGACTTACAAAGATCATCATTCTTTCCGCAATCAATATAACATCACAATTAACACTCAATCTTCTCTTTCAAAACTCATGTAGCATTGAGTTCGAATCGAAAAGCATCAGCTGAAAAAAAAGAAAGAACTCAAATACACATACCTGGCACGTTGGAGGACATCGTAAGTGTCGAGAGCCTCGGCATCGATGGGTTCGTCGTCGAGTTCACGCTTCGGTATCGGACTGACTGCCTTGACAAGTAGCATGTTCTGCAGGTAGCTCAGCAAATAGATGGGCAGCGAAGCGCCTTCCTCCGGCACCAGCGCCAGTTTACGGGCCATTTGCTCCACCTGCGTATACGGAAAAAGGTTTCGTTTTCATTCAATTTTCTGAGAATCAGAGAGATACATGATGCGCGCAGTTCACTTTGCTCAGATGGGATATACGATACCAGGAATTAAATTTTATAGTACACGTATCTTTCTTCTATGCGCGTAGAGAGTTTCGTGAAAATTTGAATATTTCGTAGGATTTGTATTTAAAGAGAGACTGAAATCTTTTTAATGATTCGCAGAATTAGCGCAAATGCTGTTGATGTTTTGTAATAGTATGTCAACGTTTTAATTATTAGTCGGAAAATAAAAGCGTATGCTGATCACGCTTAGTTGTTAAATTTTCAAAAGAATTTTGTATTTTGTGTCTGGGTTTGAAAGGACATTAAAAGTCTTTAAAAATTTTCAATTGTATTTCGAATTACAGTTATTTCAAAATGTTGGAATATTAACTAAATGATCAACTTTCATGGACAAAAATATGTGATATTGTCATGTTAAAAGAATATACATTTTCATTACCTATTGTATTCGTTATTCATTATACTCCAGTGTTAAAACGTAAACTAGTAATAAAAGGCCGCAATAAACGTGTTTTATTTTGTGAAATTAACTTTAATTATTTACAATGTTGTTAACGTATTTCTTAATGGGAAAATATACATTTTATTTGTATTTGAACATTATTTTTTTCATAAAAATTGTAAATTAATGGATATCAATGTGAAATGTAAAATAAAAGAGTGATAATAAAGCGTTTTATAATAAATATTAATGGATTTATCAACATTCGAAATAACATCAAATCTTACGTTCAACTATATTGACAGCCGTCCCCGTCCTCACTTATTCCCCTCCAACCAACAATACTCGAGCACTAAAAATCTACGAACTATAAATTCACCCCGACCCCGAAACAATTTTGAATTTCCAAGCATTCTCTCGACCGCGTTTTGTTTTCATTTCATTTAGGCTTCGATACACGCGATTTCCAAAACGAACGTTTTGTGTCCTCGGGGTTCTGAAGGCGTACAACGCGCACGTTAAAATCAATTGCGTCGGAGGGGGAGAGTATAGACCTTTTGTACGGGAGCCGAATAATTTAGCAATTGTGCCACGCGCTCGCGCCCGCGTTCCATAATCCGACGGTATAGCGTAGGAGGGGCCCCACCAGCTTTCAATCAAATTACTTCGAAATCAATGATTTTCGATTGAAAATAGAAGGCACGAAATCGCAAATAATTGAAAATTGAATATTCCATGAGGCTGGGCGTATACGACAGAGCCGAGAAATAATAAGAGCTTGGGTCTCAGGATTGACCTTTATAATCGGAATGGGAATTCGTTCGAGGGGTGAATTATGCTGATTAGAATAAATACGTTGATTAATTGTAATAACCATGTTTTTCGGACAAATGAAAATTTCAGGCTTGCAGTTGACGATTTAAGTATAGACATAGAAAGATTTTCTCTAAAAGTAATACGAAATTGACGTAATCACCTAATGTATTTTTGGTATCGCATTGTTTTCCGTTTTTATTGTTTTGAATAAAAAATGTGAATGCAAGATAAACAAAAAAGTACTTTATATATTAAAATTTCCACTTTATCTTAATAATTTTATATCAGAAAATTCAATAACGCGTACGAAATTAATTCAAAGTATCTACATTTTTCATGTTCGCTAATAAAACTTTCTGCTATCTCTTTGAATTATCGTTGATGAATTATGGCACTGTAATGCCTTCCTCCGGGGAGCCAGATATGAAATACTTTATTATTAAAATACCGCAAAATAGTGGACGCTTACATCGTTGGAAAATGAAAAATGCCCAGCTGACAAAGCTTCAGCATTGTTTAAAATTAAAATTACCGGAAAATTTTTAATCAACAAAAATTCGCTTATATATTAATTTCAAAATAATAAATTTCATAACAACCGTTGCAAGATACCACCACCACAACAACAGCATTTTACATTAATATATTCTCATAAAAAATACAAGCGCATCTCGCGCACACACAGACACCGCCCCGAAGGGAATCGAAAATCAATTGAGCTTCTCTCAGCTCACAGCTATATGTGTGCGCGTAAGCGTGTCGTAATAATAGCTTTAAACAAGTTAATACATGCCTTCAGGAACCTCTCCCTCAAAGCGTCCTCAGGATACACGCCGCGCTTCACAGCCTCCTCTGGGATTCCCTTGATCGTCGCGCTCACGAAGACGTCATCTTTGGCTGAAATCCCGAAATAAATTCTGAAGCCTCCCGTGGGAGAGAAAGAGAGAGAGAGATAGATAGAGACTGAGAATTGCCGCACGTTCACTCCGTGGACTTGCTGTGTACGGCAATCTCAGCACTGTGGCGGACCTTCTCGAATTTCGCACGAGCGAGCGAACGGATTGAGTTACGTTTTGCAGGCAGTAGGCAACTGACAATTAGTTGATATTGCGGACGCGATATTGAAATAATACACCCTGTTCTTTTTTATTTTTTTTTAACGGACAAAGGTAACTCGATAGGTTTTTTTGTGTGCTGTCCTGTGTTAATTTTTAATGTGTCAGTGCTTTGCTTTGCAGTCTAGTTAAAATTTTTGAAAGAAGGAATTATTTATACTTATTATTAAATGAGTAAGAACATTTTGTAAGTTAATTTTAAGAAAACAGTTTAGTTTTAATTCTAGTTCCACTGTTTAAATAAGCCCTATAACGCTTTCGAAACATTTTTCGCCCAAAAACACGTACAGACCCGAGATATTATAACTATAGAGAAAATACTATTTTTTGATGTATTCAAATAAATTTTACTGGAATAACTCCACAATTACATACGCATATCTCTTAATAAACTAAAACGTACAACACCGTTTGTTCAGTGTCTCTTCGCACGATAAAATTTACGCTCCAACAAAACGCATCCACCTCCTCCCCGCATTCAAACAATCTCCTTTGCATACAGAGCTTGTTTACGGTAATCCACTTCAAACGTAATCGTGCCCTTCCGCGATAAATTTTAACGACACCATCCACCTCCTCCTTTCTCCCTTTTGCGCAATTGCGTATCGCGCACCTCCGCGCCGAAAAGGCAAACACGCGCTATACGTAATCTCGCAGAGCGCCAAGAATCGTCCTCGGGCTCGCGCTTTATTACACCGACGTTTTCCTCGCCTCTCTTAAATTTCTGCGTCCGTGCGACGACGACGACGACGACGACGCGCTTTCGACGGCATTATCTCGTTAACGCCTAATGCGCGCGCACGATTAGACCCTTTTGTCACGCGCCAAATTGCCGCGGCACTTGAAAAAATTTAAGGCTGTAGAAAGAGAGAGAGAAAGAGAGAGACACGAGTGTGTTTTTACGAGCGCGGGTTGCGTTTTCACTTATATGCGTTCGCCTGTGCGTGTGGCTTCTTATTTTTACGAGTCGGAGGGAATTTTTTTTTGCCCCGTTGTGGTTTATCGTCCGTCGTTAATTTCTCCGCAACGAAAGTTTTATTTTTTTTCGTCTGTTGCTGCTCTGCCACGGTTTTGACGAGTGGACTCGTCGTTTGGATTATCCGTGAGAGCTTGCGTGAACAGTGCCATGCGGCTGTTGAATGTCAGTCTTTTGCATAGTTGTGGAAAATGTTGGAAAATCGTGCGTGGAAAATGTTACAGAAGATAGTGAGATAGCTATGATTTAAGTCATTGGATTACTTTGAAATGTATATATTGGTCCTATTATTTTGTGTTGGAAATGAAATAAAAAACGGTTATGGACAATTTAAAATAAAAAATTTATGTGTATTTCGTTATATGTTTTATCGTCGTAATATTAATCCGCGAATGACGTTGCTTTTATAGCATTTTACTTTTATACTTACAGTAAAAATACGGCATTAAAACATTTATAAAACGGTCGGCATAAAAAATACGTGAGAAACTAAGAAGAAATTAGTTTAGAAGAAAATATCGTATTATACGTACAGTATTTAAAATAAGACATTATGAATTCTCGATAGAACAGAAATAACGGTTTATTTTTCCTATAAGATACATAATTCTCTCCTTTTTCTTTTCAATATTTACTTGTACGAATAATTCTACAACACTATTTCTTTATTTAGTTGGAACGTCCTTAGATCGAAATAAATTTTAGGAAAAATGTTTTCTTTAACACTTAAAGATCTTTTTAGTTTCACGCCAGTTCTATTTTTGTAAACATACAAAAACTAAAAGCCATTCTATTCTACTTTTTAGTTTTATCTCAATGGTTCAACAGTTACTTACTATAGATACTTATATCTTACGTTTTTTTAAATAATTAAAAATAAAAATACGCGATATTTCATATAGGTATATTTTATTCTATTGTAACACAATTAAAAGAGAAAGCCCACACATTCCCGTGTAAAATATTGATGACAAGACTATAAAATGCGCTTTACGATAAAAATTTAAGCACTGAAAGAAAAATTTACTTCCCAATCTAAAAGGAAATACCTAAAAACGGCTTTTTCCAACATTTACGTCGCATGAAACGGCGATGGTTCTACTTATTTCATAAACTTTTCCTTTTATTTCCATAGCAACAACACAATCATCGAACTAAACAACAACATCCAAACTGCAAGTTAAAAACAACAATCGCCAATATTTCAACTCAACAATATATACCTGCCGTAACTCACGCGCAAAATTCGAGAACGTACGTCAATCAACAATAGACCCCGCATTGTCCACCGTTCGAAAGATTATTATTAAAAGGTAACAAAGAGAGCGATGGACTTACGTGCTGCCTTGGCAATGGCCTTAATTTCCGGATCCAACGGCCGAGCGGCCTCAGATGCTGCTGTACCCGGCGGTGCCGCTTTCACGGCCCTGGCGAGCGCCTGACAGGCGCCCCACAATAGCTGCGCCTCACTTGCGTCCTTCTCTGCGTCCAGACGTGCTGCAACAGAAGAAGGTAGAATCGGTTAAAAAAAATGCTGATATAGTAGATTTTTGTAGTTTGCGTTGTTGTTGACAGAGATAGGTGTCATTGCTTTGAGAATGAAAAGATTAATCAGTGGTATGAAGTTCATATAGAATATAATTGTTTGTTTTTTTTTAAATCAAGTGGAAGAGACACAAATTATGAATTGAATATGGAAATTTTTATGATAAAAAACAAATATTCAGTACGAAGTGAACAGATTTTTTTAAATAATTTATATTACTAAGCAATCTACACTTGATTGCTTTTCGAGCATACGTAATGTATACAATTCCATAATGGAATTTTTAGGTGGGATAATACCAAGGACATGGTATACTTGTAAATTAAACATTATCTTTTAATTAATATTATAATGCATATTGTACGTGTACTGAACGCTTAAATAACTGAAATATTCAAAATAAATCATAATCTGGTGTAAAAATTTAAAAAAAAACCCGTTATGCGATTAAAATAAAAACATTTTAACAACTTCTGGAAACCGGCCATTTATCAGAATAATACCATCTAAAAAGCACTTTTCATTTAAAACAATCAATTTCGCGGTAAACCACTTTAGCTTAATTTAAAATACCCCAAAGTGAAATGAAAAAAACATTTTGGAAATCCGGAGCCATAGTAAAACCGCTTATGCATATGAGGCGCGTATTTGCGTCATAACCAGGTGGTCTCAAAATATGGGTGACATATATTCCCGTCAAAAATCTTTATGCGAAAAGTCGTTCCAGACTTTTTAACGCCCTTTATCGTATATTTTACGAAAGCAACTATTAGCGATTTCATCTTATATTATATTAGCATATAAAGTGTAAAATTCATTTAATTAATTATATTGTTATTATAATTCCACATCAACATCAAGTATAGATTAACAACGTAAATTTCACGAAAACTTTGTCGAAATAGATAGATAATGACATAATGATGTAACAGTTTAAACTTTGAACCGAAAACTCTCTAGCCATCATCATATACACAGACGATCTCCTCAATTCACAACGACGAATCCTCATCCGAATAACAAAGTAAGCGCTGAAAAAACGTGACAAAGTGGCGCTCGAAAAAAGAGCTGAAGTCTCGTCTCCTTTCAAGCCGCCGTTTGCCGCTGCTGTGCCCGCTCTCGTCATCGTCATCATCTTTAATTTTCTCCCTCTGCAACCACTTCGAGTCATATACATTCACGTTCACACACACACACTGAACCGATACTAAGCCGAGCAAACATCACACACGCGGAAATTCCAACGTAGTCACAGCCGAAAAGCGTCTCTCGACGGCCATTAATATTCCCGCGGCCCCGTGAATGCAGCAGCAGCAGCAGCAGTAGCGTCGGATCTTCTCACACATGGCAAAGGGAACCTAATGAAAAATGCATCGCCGCGAGTTCAATTCTCCTCTCTTTTTTTTTTCCTTTGCTCGTCCCAATACCACACCCAGCAACGATGAGATCGCACGTAAAATCGATGAATTTAGACGCGAGCATCACGCATTCGGATATATACATACGTACATACATATATAGAGCGTAAGGTATGCGGGCTGCTAGTCATCGATCCGCGCGCAATTCGCACGACAATGTACAACGCTTATTAGATCAATATATACGCGCAACGGAGGAGGAGAGGGGGGCGGGGCCGATTGGCACAGTTGCGACGATGCCGCCACTGCCACCCGCGTCATCAATACCATAACGATAATCGCGCGAGTCGCGCGACTCTCGCCCTGTTTATGCTTCCTCCTCGCAGGCGTGAATTGATATTCCCGAAGCGAGAGGTATATAGCTTTGTTACCAGAGAGTGTGAGAGAGAGAGACTTGTTAGCCAGAAATATTTGCCGGCACTTTGAAGCGTCGCCTGGAATATGGCGCGAATAATTGATTGGTGCGGGTTTAAGGGCGATTGTAAATAGATTGATGGTCGCGTCATTTAGTTATTAGGTTAAACTTTGGCGCGTACGCGAGCCGTTTAATTCGAGGCGAAGGGCGCGCAGATAGCTTTTAGAGATTTAATGACGATAATATTAGCCGGATGTATCTATCTATATATGAATTCTAATGGAGGATATTTTGATCGAGGATCAGATAAATTTATATTGAGTATTAATTGATTTTGGTGAATATGGATTATTTGTTTTCTCTAATTGGCAATTTTGTTAGACAATGGAAATTCAGTAAAAGATAGAGAGTGCAAAGAACATAGCGATTAATTATACGGAATTTGTTTATTACAGTGCTGTAATGTAAGATACGACTGTATTCCAAGAAAAGAAAATTTTTTTATTGGATTCTGATTTTACTGTTTTCTGATTGGCCAAACTAGTCGACCAATCAGAAACTTCGTCAGATATAATGTACAATATCATGGCTTTTATTTTTATAAGAAGAAAGGTAAATAACAATATTCAATATGTCATCAATTGAATGACGAATTTTGTACTTGTCAAATGAAATCTTTAAAAGACGAATGCGAAGTTTAATTTGTCCCTATTTATCTTTCTGTGAAATGAATGGGAATATTCCATAAACATACTCATTTATTTTATGCATCCGTTATTTTATCTCAGTGTCCGGAATAATGATATTGCAGGATTATTTTTAACGGTTCGATTTCACAGCCAGGGGGCTTTAAATTGGTTGTATCGACAGCTGACGGACTACAAGACGACCAGCATACCCCCCCCCCCTTATGCGATTGATTTATTTACAAACAGGAGAGTAAATTAATTTAAGCATTATTTAGTCAGTTTTATTCATGTATTCGTATAATCGTTGCGGAAAATTGTCCACAATCGTAATTCCTTATAGACCGAGCTCACTGCTGCAGGCTGCATCCAATAAATTATTTTTATTTTATTCGAAATTCATAACTTTTGAAAGATTGTATGTATTAAATTATAATTCTGAAATTCTTTATTATTATAAAACAGAAAACAAATTGATGAAAAACTTACACATAGTCAGAAATCATTAGCCGTTCTACATCATATTTTATACTTAATAATGATCAACGGCTTATTCATTATATAGTATATGAAATGTATTCTCAATACAAAACTTTACCATAACAATTAATATACACGAAATTTTAGGAAACGTATACGAATATCCAATTTAAACCACGACATGAATTCGTCCACATAGAAACCATTCGAGTTTAACTAAAACATTTCATTATACCAGAATTCCGAAACTACGAAGACACGTCAAATCCGTTCAAAGTTTCGGAACATCCTCCGCGTATATAGCGAAGTGACATATCGCAGTCGTGCGATCGTCGCGGGCGCGAAGGTAAAATAAAAAAGAAATTGCCGCTCGCCCGTGACTCGGCGACTGCAATATTCATGAAGACATTTCGCGAGACACGCGGCTATAGAACAGTGCAAGAGACAGAGAAAGTATACACACATCAACCGTACAAAACTTGGCCGTTCTCCTATACAAATTTAATAAGCGGAATCCGAGGGACGACGTTGTATCTCACTCTGCGAGAGCCTCGACTGTTTAAACTGCTCTCGATGTCGTTTTCTTTTTTTTATCGTCGACGATTTTAAATTTATCGTATCCCAAGTATATACCTGGGACGCGCATTATAACGTGTATAAATCTGGCCAAGCGTGAACTGAAATGAAATGCGTATATTGTACTGTCGACTGAAAAGAATTCACGATTCGTTAGCTGTTTAATTATAGTTTATTGTTGACGTGTGAATCAATAAAAAAGAATAAGAGAAAGAAAAGCAGTTACAATTATTTATCGTTAATTACTTTTTTTTATTTCACATTTAATATTGTACTATAACCCATACGATGTTTAGTAGCAAATAAGCGATGATAAAAGCTTTCTGGTATTATTATTTTCTCATATACAGCGAAAACTTGAGCAAGTTTACGATTTGAGGAAGAATGTAACCTAAAATTTGAAATTAATTTCTGTATAGTTAAAATTACACAAAAGTTAAAGTTTATGAGAAAAAATTTACAACTGGTGCAAATTGCCTTATTATATAACAATTTAATTATTCGAAACAAAGCGAAACAAACACATCGACCTTTTAAATCCTCAGCATGTGCGACAAACACGCGTGAGCAAGTGTTCGTTAATTCCATTAGGAGTACGGCTGCACACAGGTCGCAAACAAAATTTCGTAACTTCCGTAATACGATATCCACCCCTTACCAAAGAGAAAAAAAAACAACATTGGCAAATAAAAGAACCCACGGCAGTTAATAAACACCCATAAAATCCCATAAAAAGTTTCTTGCTACTACGAGAGGTAGGGAGACAAACCCAGAGAAAGTAGAAGACGAAGAAATAAAAAAAAAAATGTCGGAACAAGCGTAATCCACGGCTCATCTTTTACGAGGTCACTAAATGGGAAAAGTGCATTCTCCCTTGCGGCCAAACTCTCTTGCGCTGACGCAAACCTTCTTCTTCTTCTTTTTTTCTTCTCTTCTTCTTCATCCCACGTATATACCCCGACAAGATCTATTACCACTTACTTGTCCCCTCCTAGCGCGTGTTTTGCGTCGCCACACGCGCTTCGAGTAGTGTTATACACCACTCAAGGGCAGGCGCGCGCGCGAAAAATCCCCGAGCTCTGCGCGGCTACTTTTATCTTTTGAGGAATGAAATTTCTCATTTTTAATAAAAACTTGAGGAACCCTGACGGGAAATCGATGGCCAACGCAGGCGTATAGAGCGGAAAGTGCATTTCCTCAGCTGTAGGTTTGTGTATAGGAAACGCATTAGGAGAGGGTCGGGGCGTATAGTGAAAGAGAGGGAAGCCGATGCTATGCTAATGTAGAACGGTTTGTCACTGTTTTCACAGGCGTCCGTGATTCTTTTTTTTCTCTAGTGAATGGGAAATCCATTAAATTAAAAACCGTCGCATCGGGGGGTATATTCAATACGCGATGAAATGGATCACACGACGTGAGCGATAATTTTCTGTATGTATATATAATTGGAAATCAATGCCTTATACGTGGATGACGAATGTCGAGGTATTCAAATCGTTGTTAAAGACATGTTTGATCATTAATTTTTATGAGGTTTCGTTATAATAGGTAGGTTATTTTTATTCGCTTAAAGTCAAATATTAACATTTAATAAACAATGTATATTTTCACGGAACAAGTACGTAACATACAGAGTAAACGAGGTAGAAAAGGATTATACTTTATTGCCCTCCGTTATAACGAGCAGGAAATATTACTATTTCAAAATTAAAATAAAATTGCTATATAATTTAATAACCATATAATTTCGCACCTACGTATTTTAAATAAAATTATGCTAATGGTAAGGCCACTATGCTAATGCCCTTAGAATTTTAATGCTGATGTTTATTTAGGACTGCGCGAATGATTGCATTTCATTTCCATTTTCATTATAGTGAAAAATTATTATTCTTTTCTTAATACTGTACCGTTTAAAATATTTTTCTTCATCGCCATTGTTTGAAAATTACCCGCGCGATATACGTGAGAAAATAGCGAATCGTTTTTCTAAATTTAATTAAATCAAAATGCTTTGCACCTTACAAACCTACACTTGAAATGATACGTGTGTATATGTATATATATATATATGTATATATATCAACTCTCTATCCTTTTCAGTTTTATCAAAGTGCATTTTCCAGGACCGACGGGTTTGATTAAAAGTGCTCACTTGCCCGTGACAATATATACCTCGCTTTGCTTTTCCCCTGCCATTACTTTATATATTCCCCTCGTTTCATTCCTTTTCCACACCTTATCTCTTACTCAACTCCATTTCCATTTTACCATTCCCCGTTACGTCAACCCTGCATCCAACTAACAAAAAAAATCATACTCGCACTATTAATTCAATAAACAATCTTTATTTCTCACATAAATTACCTTTTATCATCGGTAAAATGTGAATAAATAAACCTTTTATACTTTAGACTTCAAAACCATATTTAGAACGCGTGCGTATATACAGCTCAAAGCAAGTTCGAAAAAAGCTGCGCACGGTGCGGTAGCTCGCATTTCACGCGTTCGCGCGCGTCCGCGTTTTCTTTGAGGATGTCGTCCGACGGTTTTCCCTCTCAGCTCTCTTATTTTCCAAACCGCTCCTAGCCTCGCCTTTGTCGCGCGTTCACAGCCTGGTCGAGCAAGTGGATTCGCCTCTCTCTCTCTCTCTCTTGTGTTTTCTCCCTTGCACATGGAGGAGGAGACGTAGAGACGAGAATCTTCTCGTGGAAGATGACGAAAAAAAAGGAACAGCTCGTAGTAGCACCAACGCTGAATCGTGTCCTTCCTTCGTGCGACACGTACGCGTGCTTGCTCGCTCTCACCCGTTCGCTTTTACGCTTATCGCGGCTCTTTTTAATTGCGACGCTCGTCGAATCGCGTAAGCTCGACGAGGAGAGCGGGAGAAAGAAGATTCGCAGAGAAGAAGAAGAGAGTTGAGTTGAGAGAGGAGAGAGAGAGAGAGAAAGAGAAAGAGCTTAAGCCGTGGTAATGCGGAAAGAGGATGACGCGAGCGCACGCGGAGGAATGGAAAAACTCTGTTTTCGTTAGTGCGCGCGAGCGAGCGAACGACTGTACTTTTGGCTTGTTTTTCGCTGGAAAGCGTCTCTCTCTCTCTTTCTCTCAGTGTCGGCTCACGCGCGTTTGTTTTGTAAAATTAAATAGGGTAGTAATTAAATTGTTTGTTTGACGTTTAAGGTCTTTTAAAAACTAATGAAAGCGGGTGACGAAGTCGACGAAAAAAAACAGTGACCTTCTATACGGATAAAGACAAGTCTTTGCTACTTCGCAGAAGGTCACGAGTGTATACATTTATTTAATTAATTGTATTTTGCGTGTGCACTTTTTTTTAATGAGATGAGATAAATTATTTTTTCATCGATATGTAGTTATTTAAAGGCAGAAGGTAGTATTTTAGACCTTTTTTCACATCTTCTACCACACAACGAAAAGCTTTTAACATAAACAAAAGTTTGAATGTGGTCTGCCATGTATCTGAAACAATGGATTATATATGGAATTCTACCTCTAATTCTGTTATAATATTCCTAGTAATTTAATAGCAGAGATGTAATTGAAGTTCAACATAGTTGTGAAAGCTTTCGAGGCTATACTGATCACGAAGTTGAACTTCAAACTTCAAAATTCCACATATCTAGACGGATATAGAGTTTGCCGAATGTGAAAGCGCCATTTTGAATTTCGGGGATTCTTCGTCAAAATGCAAATCATAGAAAATTTCACTTTTACATGTATTATTCATGATTATGATAATAAATAAAATATTATTTTTCATAGCAAGTAATACACTCGTGACAACAAAAAGTTTCACGAAGAAAAAAGTTATTAAAGTTTGAAAAACTTGATGAACCGTATTTTTGCCCGTGATACATGTAAACATGCAAGAGAACGACTTCTCAAAATGAACTTTTCAAATTGCCTCATTTCTTCAGTATACTCCTATATATATTTTACTTTACAAACAGCTAAATCGACCTTCAGATTCATTTAAACCGTGTATTATTCCGTAAAAATCCTGCGTGACTTTCCTCCCCACAAAAACGTCATCGGTCGCTTCATTTAGTCACAATAAATCTCCTCGCGTTCTCGCCATTCTTTCTAATTCCTACGTCAGTATTATGATCTACCAATTGCAGCGACAGCCGATCAATTATGCGATCGAATCCGCTTAGTCCACGCACGCATTTGCGTCGAACTCGTCGTCTATCGTATACGTCCGTCACTCTGTTTCCTCATTAATCAAAGCCGTTCCGTTAAAAAAAAAAGAAGCGCAACATGCATTACAGACATCCTCTCTCTCTCTCCCTCTCTCTCTTTCTCTCTCTCTCTCTCCTCTCTCTCTTTCTCTCTCTCTCTCCTCCTCTCTCTCTCTTTCTCTCTCTCTCTCCCTCTCTCCCTCTCTCTCTTTCTCTCTCTCCCTCTCTCTCTCTTTCTCTCTCTCCCTCTCTCTCTTTCTCTCTCTCTCCCTCTCTCTCTCTCCCTCTCTCTCTCTCTATGTCTCCCCCGAGGCATTTAATCTCGTGCGTCTTTCCCCCACTCTCTAATCCAATCTGTCAACGCGCGACTGTGTGTCTCGAATCACACTGGTGTCGACCCGCATGTGCGAGCGATACACAGACGCTATTTGGCCTTATTACGCGTGATCCTAATTTGCCATTGAATTTTCCTTCGCGAGCGACAGCCCAGGGATAGAGTGAGAGAGAGTGAGAGAGGCGACAAGGGACACGAAGCGATGTTACACGGTTGATCGGTTTTATTCGCGAGGAGAGATGACGATGCTGTTTACGGTGTAGAGAGACTAAGAGCAAAGGAGCGACGCTCGAGGGATACGCTGCTGTTGCTGCTACTGCTGATGTTGTTGTCCTCCATTGAAAGTGTATGAACGCTTTTTTTATTTTGAAATGTTGTACGTATTGTAGATTGTCTTATAGCTAGAACAAGTTTATAGCGAACACAGAGAGTTTTTGTTCATACCTTCTACTTTTACAGACTTTTTTACAAAAGCTTATGTATTTCGAATAATATAGATTTTATTATAACCAACGATATACTTGTTACGTTATGGAAATTTTTAGTGACGATAGTTTTTGTAAACTACATATGAATTTAATTTGACAAAATTGTATATTCCTATATAAAAAAGAGATGGACTTGAGATTGTCATCTCTAATGATTGTAATTGGTCGATTTGAAATGAACATGTAAAATTGGATTGGCCGACGATAGGGCGCGCACGGCGCGCACTGACACTACTAATTTACTTAAATTAACAATGCCTGTTGTTCAGGTGCATTGTGATTTTTTTGTTTAGAAAGGCCAAAATAATATTTAGAAACAATTAAAATTTGATTGTAAAGTTAATTCATTACTGTTCTTGAAGTTGTGACGTTGGTATATGAGTGCCACTCTTGAAACACTGTATTCGTCTATCATTTTAAAAAAATTAAATGTTTTTAAATTTTAAAAATACACGTTAACAATTTTAGCGAGCAATATTTTAACTAACCAATAACATTAGAATTATTAAATGGTGAGGACAAAAACTTTTTTTTAATAGTTGTAAATATAAAAATGTAATTAAATTTCACATATACATACGAATGCTTCAAAGTTAATTTCACATAAACAATGTGGGATATGGAACTACTCCAATAGAGTATCCTATTCATTTTTCGATCCATTGGAGCAGACTAAAGTATATTTTCGGCTCGTCCAATTTGGGAAACAATCTGAATGTCAACGAATGTGATAGGTTCGACTATTATAGGAGGGATCGATTTTGTTCTTGTATTTGACGATGCACGCGTCATTCGGAGGCACTAATATTGAACTGAACTTATTTTCACGCTCATTTGTTGTTAACGGTAGTCGAATTTACAACTCGCAATAGAATTATGATCTCCAAAATTAAATGAATAATAACCCATACCATACATTACATAGATTCTATGAAAAAAACACTAACAATTTATTGGAACTTAGGTTTTTAAAACTTAATTTTTTATTAAAAGCTTCTCTGTGTGATAAAGAGGCGTAGTACATATCTTAATTTTGTGGTTGACATCGTTCGTAATTTGATGGGCAGTTGCTTGATTGACTATCGCGGTAATATAATCGTAATTTCTTTTAAACTATGATATAACAAAATTTTTGCAAAATATATAGGATATTTTTTCACAATTACTAAATGCAACTCTGATATTTATTTACATTATTTCTTCAACTATTCACTCGAATTAATAGACTGCATAAAATATTATTAGACTACACAAATAGTTTTGATATTATAATCTTTCTAAATAAAATATATATATTAAATAATTAAATGTGCTTTATATAATTTTTATAAAATTTCTCACCATCAAAATAATAAAAGTCATACGAGTTGCGTTCTCTCATTAATATATTTTAATATCAATATGTTAAAATGTATTATTTGAAAGATTTCATAGCGTGCTTGTCAAGCTGTCATAAAATAAGTTTGAAGCCATAAAAAGTAAAGAACACTAATATACATCATAAAAGTGTACAGGTAGTCAATAAAATGTATCTGCCCGACTACACACGGACCCATTCCACTTAGCGTTATGTGGAAAGCTACTTTGTAAAGAGAAACATACTTTGACAATAAAAGTGAGTCACTCATCTATATATTTTATTTCCATTTAATTGAAACGATAGTTCGTAATTTAGCTATAATCTTGACATACATTTTTCATATAAACCACACAATAAAGTATCCATAAAAGATTTATTAACTGAAATTAGCTATGAATGCGTTTAATTAGATTAATTTTATTTGTCTAAATTTTTATTCCTATTTTATGAAAAATTTCCATTTTATTATCAATAACTATGCTAATAAGCTTTATGTCGCTGTAAATAAGTTTAATGTTATTCCGAAATTGAATAAAGTCACATCAAATATATGTATATCTTATAAATCCTTTACTATCGCTATACAATATTAAATTAAATTCCATAACCTGACTCATACAGTAGCAACCCCCTTAAAATCAATTATGCACACTCGCAAGACACATCGCCAGTAGGGCACATTACCAACACTCCTAATAAACGTCGCCAATTTAAACTATCTCACATATGCACACACAGAGGCCCATACTCATATACACCAGTTCATAATTTCACGGAACAAAACGACTCGATTTCTCGCGGGCATACACATGAAAAGCGAGAGAAGGGAGCGAGGGAGGAGGGAAAAGAGGGGGACGGTCCAGGATATAACGCAGTTAACGACTCCCACCCCACCCCCCGCTCCTCGTCCTCCTTCGAACGTTCGGGAATTGCGGTTTTCGAGTTCCGCTTTTGTTTACGAGTTCCGCTGCGAGCGAATTGCGCAAAGTTGCGCGGGGGCGGCGTCGATTGGTCCGCGTACAGCTACGCAAATTGCTCGGCCCTCCTGTGCACCCGCGTGAGTAGAGAGAGAGAGAGAGAGTCGATAGCTTGCGATGGCGAGTTTTCTTAGCGAGGAAGGGTTTAGAGGTGGTTACGGGGGGCATAGTAGTTGGTGCACTACGTAGGGTAGGTTACTGAAGAACTGAGTAAAGGACTGTTGATTGGCGTGCAAGTTTTCCTCGTAGGGTAGAGGCTTTTTAAAATAAGTAATCTGTGTATATGGTGTATTTAAAAAAAACTGGTAACATGATTTTATAAAATTGTCGTTCTGCAATGTGAAATTTAATTAAAATACTTTAGAAGATAAATTAGTGTCATTCAAATAAAAAAATTTCATAAATATGACTTTATTTGGAGTATATTTTGCAGTGTAACAAAGTTTCGTACTCGATACAAAAATGGCATGGCGTGTTTCAGTTGAAAATTCAACTCGGCACTTTTCGTTTTCGCGACGAATGCTCTCAAATTTGAAGTACTGATGCCTATACTCGTCTTTTCAACGAGTCGCTTTCGTTCGCGGAAAAAATGATTGGTTATTTTAAAAAAATATCTCAGCTATTCAGCACAGTAAAATAAAAAGTTGAGAAGTGTTTGAACTAATTAATTCATAACAATAATCAATCATTTTTTTCGGTGTATCATCAGTGTAACAGGAACCTTGCCTTTATGTTACCATTCTGAATATGACAATGTTTAATGTCTAAAAAATTAAACAGAAATAGAACACTTTCTTCAAATTGAATCTGATTAAAGCTAATCTACAAGTGTATTACTTGTGCATCAAGCTTATGTTTGAATAATTGATAGTGTCCGACGGAACACGCAAGCTTCTATTGTCAAGCGTTTATTTTTAATACAAAATCACAGCATTCCTCATCCCAAAATCTTGTAATTACGTATTCCAATAGCGATCGCTGATAATGTTGCTCGGTCACTAAAGGAATTTAATTAACCAATACCATATTACGGTAACGACGCTAAATCGTCGCTATTATATGCACAAACGTTCGCGACGGTTATTATGCGATTTCTGTCGAAATGTGTGAAATTTATGAATCTAATTAAAGTCAATTATGTTGTGAGAGCAAAGATTTAAAATATAAAGGGCGAATTAAAGCATATGCAAATTTATCGCGTTTAACGTAATTTTATCAAATTTTCTCGAGCAAATGCACGTAAAATTAACATTTTATTGCTATTAAACGTGAAATTGTATTTAGGAGAATATTGACATTATACCGAATTAATTAAAATTTATTTGTGGCATAAGTATATAATTTTAAGTAAAAACTTTTATAGGTTCTGAATCGAAATTAGCCTATGAAGTATACACGTATCTTTTACGTAAACTAACAACAGAAACATTAACTGTTAAAAAATGAACTGTTTTTATTGTATATTTTCAAAATGATTTTACATTAGAAAAAAGTTTGTAATTACTATTTTTACAAAATGTTAGTTTTAAAATAGGATTTTCATTTAATTCCAATTCGCATTTACGCATCACTAAAAGTCACGGCAGACTCAGGCTAAACAAACGATATTTCTAATCACACAAATCGTAATTCCGACGCAGATAATGGCTACCGGGCTTTTTATAATGCGCGATTAATTAGATAGTTTATTTGATGAGTTTAATAGCAAGCCGGTATTCAACTGACCGCAGAAGCACCGAGTTAATTACATCCGAGAATTTCCGACAAATGAACGTCAAAACGTTCTGGAAAATACGCTCCCATAGTCTCACTTGCGCAACTCTCTATTTCACTTGTCTAAAAAACTACGTTATTCGCGCATTAAACTTCTGCAGTTATTTAATTAAGTTGAAGGCGGTTTTTTATTATCTTACTCATTGTAACAAATAGTTTATTACATTTCATCCAGAAATTATTACTTTTTATATAATCTTTACGATAAATAAAACACGAGCAGTTTAATTACATTTATTCGACACTTGTGGCTTATTTGAAATTACCTTTAGTTTTACATTGTTTTTGTAAACTTCTTCATTTATTAGCTCACAAAGTAGCCTTAATAATTCCCTATATAAAAGAATGTTATAAAAGAAGAAGATATTTACCGAAAAATTTAAAGTTTTATCTGAGTATATTAACCTCTTTTTAGCTCGCATAAAAAGACGACGTAAAAAAGGAAGTTTGCAGGTTCGATTTTTCCATCAGTCGAGAGCGAAATCTTACACGAAAATATTATATCCCAGAATGATATTTTTCGGCTTAAGAGCCATTAAATTTATTTATGTAAACATAATAATGGGACTTGTCGTTATCAATTTAATGATTTTAAATTAGATTTTTAATAATATTAAAGTTTTTTATTAAAACTCTAAATTATTTTTAATTAACAATGACAAATTTGACGTGATTTATACTAATAATTCGCGTATAGCTTGATTTTAAATATTCGCCTGTTTCAAAATTATCGGACGTACTTCCTTTATTGTGAAGTATTACGGCACAGCTCAGGTTCAACAAATGCAAGCATGTCAACGTGAGTAAACTTCATCGAAAAGGACCACATGTATATCATGTTTCACATAAGACTGCAAATTTGAAACCAAAAGCGCACTGTTTTATAAATCACGATATATTTTATTAGAAAAAAAATCAGGGAATTTACGAATTACAAACTATTGTCAAAATTTATTGTCACGAATTTCGAAGATGATAACAACTATTTACTTTTGGTAATATATGTTTCATATTTAACTTTGCATAAAATATGTTAAAAATACGACACAAAAGAATGTATACTAAGAGATAGATTTTCATTATCTTAACATTCTTCACAAAGAAACCTGATCAACAATAAAAAAAAAGTTCGTCTGAAAACAAAATTTCCTAATAAAAGAGAAAAAGCTCCAATATCCAAACAAGAATCAAACTAATAACAAAAACGACTAATTTACTCGTTCTAAAATTATCAACTCAAATGAACTTCAGACCACGAATGACCCATCATTTCCATCTCTCCTCTCCTGCACCTCATGCAGAGAACCAAACTCGTCGAGAATCGCCGAGAGCTTCTCGTCGCATATAATACATCTTTTCCACCCCCCTCCCCCTCCCCACCCATTCCGCGCATATATAATTCAACTTGATTCGCTCGCTTGTACGCCCGGAGGTCATTTTTCCGCGCGCATTTCCATTAGCCCGTTGGCTCGTAATTCACTCTTCCGAACGTACTTTTGAAGCGAGCCAGTCACCGAAGCCGAGGCCGAGGGAAAAATAAAAAAGAAGAAAAAAAAAGGACGAGGAAAACTATCGGGAACGTGCTGGCTCTTCGCCCTCGATGCCAAATTACCGACGAGGCGTAGTATCTCCTCCTTTCCTCCCCCCTCTCGGGACGACGGCGTTTTGGCACGCGAATCAAACGCGAATGGCTAATGCCGCACGGCACGAGTATTGTCTCCAGGCGTATGTGTGTGTGTGTACAAGCGCGCGAGTCGATATATACGTTTTTTTTAGACTTTTAGTAGTATCGGAAAGTGTGTTTGCTATCGGAAAGGGTCTTTTGATGAAGAAGACGTTCATCAAGGTGATGGATGTGGCGATTGTTACGTGGCTTGATTGCTGTTCTAGAAATAAATATGAGTAGAGTATTTTATTCTTTTTTTTTTGTTTAGTTTTATTGGCAATATGTAAATATGTTCGTGATAATATAGAATGGTAATAAATATATTCTTTATTTTCAGTTAACACAAGTTTTATTTACTCAAATACAAAGAATCATGAGCAAATCATTTTCCCAAAATAAAAGCAATCCAAGTGTATACGTTTTATCCTTAAGCATACACAGACTGAACCTAACTTTTCTCATACATCCGTAACTTAACGTTGAAATTCTTTCTTTCTACGGCGACGGATATCAAAATTCGCAAAAATCCGAAGCCACCGTCCACCTTGACTCACCCACACTGTGTTCACGATAAAATATTCGAGCGGTGCGAATCGGCCGGTCGGAATGGTAATTCGAAAAGTTTACTCAGAAGACGAAAGATTTCGTCCTCTTCACACCAAAAGACAACAGAAGGAAAAGCGTACAGTTGGGGAAAGAGAAAAGACGTACGCTCGCGTCCGCCACTTCGGCGCAATAAACGAAAACTGCGGAAATTGGATTCGTCCAAGTTTTTCAGCGCTTGGTACAGCAGCAATTTTTTTCCCTAACCAGAGCTTTCTCTTTCCCTTCGTTCGCGGTCAAGTGAGGAGATGCATCGTGTACAGAGATGGAAGAGAAAACACAATATCATTCGAAATCGATTAAAAGTTTGTGAGCGCGCGGGAGGGGGAAAAAATTTCACGTCCCTTTATTTTTCCCACGCGGCCACGACGACGGCGCGCGCGCGTTTTACGATTGCTCGTGGAATGGAATGACGGGTGTATAGTCTCTGTGTATGTGTCTATGCGATTTCCATTTGAATGGCTATTTACGGAAGCAACGCTTTCGAAGTTGTTCAATGCGGTGGGAGATGTTTTTGTTTCTAAGATATAGAGATGCCGAGCTTTTTTTTTTTAGAATGAAGGTAGTTTTATTTCTGGTCGAGAAAATGTTTGGTTTAGTTTGGTTATTGTAGTACTTGCATAAACTTCGTGTAGTTATTGTGCATTAGTATAATATTATTGGTCAGGCGGACGCTATTGTGGATGGCTATTTTTGTTAATGTGATTCAATTTGTAGTGCTAGTTAGTGATTTTGATTTAGCACGGTATATTTCTTTTGATACAGGTCATATAACCCTATCAGAAATGACCAAAAGTTTTCCACTGTTATTTTTCCATTTCATAGGTTAACGTAAGAATAACATATTAGCTTTTGATTAACTTACAAATTTTACCGTCATAGGAAAGAACATTGAAGTGAATTGAGTAGTCTTTTTATTAGTTTTCATGGCAGAACTAATACAACCAAATTATTTATCAAAATACGACGAAAAACCTACTGATAATTAATTGAGAAAGTTATTCAGGTTTGCACGATTTATTTTTGTACATATATGATATAATACCAATCAACCATTTAAAATAATCTCTTTTCTATACAGCAAACATCAGTAACTGACCATCCTCAGGATCCCTCTCAAACTTCGTAAAAAAAACCCTACACCACAGCATTTCAATTATATCGGCAGTCGGCAATCTCATCGCCACATATATGTATATGTACAGAGTAGATACACCCACATACGCTTTATACCAAACCTCGTCATTAAACAAATCCCCTCCGCGCGATACAGCAGACTGCGAGCGACGTCGGTGGTGCGGCATCCTCTAACCCACATCGATAAGATCGGTATTAGCGGGTATACGCATATATGCGCGCGTACGTATGCCCATTAAAATCGATGAATCTGCCCGCGGCTAATAAACGGCAATTTAAAATCGCTCGCGTTCATATACGCTCACGTCGCATCGCATCGCATCGCGCGCGTACTCTGCTCTTATCGCAACGAGCGCGATCGTTAGTGAAGCGCAGGTTGATACACTCGGAAGTATAAAGAGAGAGACATAGTTAGGTTACTAGGCCTCGAGGGTTGATAGTTATACACTGTTGTTACCATCTCAGTGAATAATATTTCACCTGGTTTGTATTTGTAATTAAAACGTAATAAACGTTGTTTAGCGTTATATATGGCAATAGCTGCTTTAATCGGGAGGTTTTTGCCGATTCATTTGCCGATGGGTAAACGTAAATTAGTGTATGTATGTGTGTGTGTGTATGTATGTACAGTGACGCGTTCAACTGTTCAGCCATTCCGCCTGTATTTTCGAATGTATTTGTACGTATTTGAATATTTATGCGCTTATACTATTACGTATGTGCATGAATGATCGCGCACATGGTCATATTGTATATATATATGTATTATATTGCGGGCACAGGTGCATTAATTTAATAGATATTCAGGACAACAATTAATGCTACGATTGTGCTTTTATATACAATTATTCAATCATGACTGATGCAGCCGTCGTAATAAACGCGTATTGATGAGATCATATTTCATTACGGTACGATAATCTTTCAGAAAAGGTCTTGCAATAAGGAGAAGCATTCCCTGGTGGAAATCGAAACAATTTTATAGTTAATAAATGACCATTTTTACTAGTACTGTCTATAAAATGGGAATTTCTCTTGTCCAGTTTCTAGCTACCGATGAAACGCTTTTTCTTCCATTATTTGGTCATTTAATGGATTGAAAAATAGACCGAGCACAATCTTGTTCTTGAGTATTTTAAAGGTATTAAAACTGATCAGTTTCTTTAGTTTGAAAATGGCTAGCAGAAAGCTTGTTATTATGACAAGGAGTGAGAGAGACAGAATCAGATGGAGAAATAAAAGTTTGGCTGAATTATTCATAGAATGTGCACAGTAAATGATTTATTAGTTAATGATATTTATTTATATTTTGGTAAGCCATCCAATGACCTTTAATGCTCTTTCATCAAAGATAAAATTAGTAAGTAAATCAAATACGAATATTTTGTTATTACGTCAATCTAAGAAATGGGCATATAATGGGAGAAAAATCGTTTCATCCAAGATATTAATTAGCCAGTTTTACTAGCCATTTTCTAACTTGTTTGCCATTTCATGTAGATGAATTTCTACCAGGGTTGCGAAAATATTGAATAAAATTCTGAAATTATGTACATTCTCCGTCTAATTAAAAAAAAAAACTATATAAATATCATAAAATTTTTTACTATAACTCACAATACCTTTTGCAATATGGCACCGAAAAAAAACATTATTTGTCTTAAAAAAAAGAATTCATTGCCTACAGAGTAAGCAGATTTTATTCTTTCCTTTCTCACCCCGTTATGCTTCTAGCGCAAGCAGATTATTTCCCTCGCTCCGTTTTATCTCTCCCTCCTCCTTCCTAAACAAACAGTCGGCCAGTCTGGCAATATTTTCCTTTTTTCTCCTTTCGAAACCACGCGCGCGCGCGCACGACGAACGCGAAACGCCTGCATATATACACACTCATACACAGAACGGAAAAGCTTGCGTCGCATCGCGGCTGCCAAGACTTGCGCAGAGATAAGCCATCGGTGGTGCTAAATCTCTTACGGCGGAATTACGCGCGCTCAGTTCTCGGGAGTGAATTTCTGGTTCGAGGTCGATGGGGGAGATCAGCCACTTTTTCGCACAGATCGGATCTAAGATTTCGTGGATGAGGAAGGTTTTTTTGCGTTGGCAGTGTTTGACGCCGGCGAACGCGTCAATTTGTTTTAAGGATGAGAGACAGTGTGTGAGAGAGAGAGAGAGGATTGAGGGTGCGAGGAAGTTGTTCTCCCAGAGAATTAAGAAGGATTTGATCGCAAAGCTGGTTTCGATATTTGTCGGAAACAGTAGAATCTTCGATATACCTAAAGTGTATTTTGATTTGGTACGTTGTTCAATATACCGTCTACATTAATCAAGAAAACAGTTGAAATGGATGTTTCGAAGTATTAGGTAATTTAGTTAAGAATCTTAAAAAGGAGTAGTTATTAGTTTCCAAACAGAAGTCAGCTAACTGTAATTAAAGAAGTAGCTATTATTCTACGAAAATAATAGTAAAAGCAAGATGTGTTTCATGATTTCGAAAATTCTTTTAATACATGTTAGAAGAGTTCTTTAGAAGTATATTCATTAAAAATTTTTAAAATTTTTGAGATTTGCTAATATTGTATATAAAATGTCACAGTGGTGTCTGTTTTAGACAATGTAGAAGGCGAAAGACCGTCGACTCATCAACAGTAGTAGCGACTTAAAAAAAGGAATGTTTTCATGAAAATTACCGTTAATTTATATTCAAAGTTTTTTTTCAAAAACTACTTTCTTTCAGAAATATGTGGAAATAAATATTATGGCTTAAACAAGTCATATGTCAATTATATTATTGATTATTTACTTTATTAAACTCCTACAAAATCCAGCGAAATTAAAATTTATACATCTACTAACAATGTAAAATTTTTCAGTTATTTAAATTTTCTTATCCCCCCCCTCCCCGCTATATTCCCAACAAATCATTCTGAGTACAACAGTATATATTAATTCCAAAATCTTCTTATTTTCCAACCTAAAATCAACGTAACCACATCCAACCAAACATTTCGTCTTCTAACAATGCAAACCACAAAGCCGAATTACACTTGTCACACAGCGCAATTCATCCGAGATTAGCGTTCTACCATCTCGAACGCTCATCTACACGAGCTCTTGTGAATACACCATATTTTCCACGTCTCGCATTTCTCGATGAGCACACGCTATTTAGCCACGCAGCAGTATACGGAGGATGGTTTCCTTAGCCAAGTCAATTGTACAAACGAGCGGTTTACTATATGAACGCGCGTAATTATACAACTTTCGGCATTTGTCATGAGAGAGAGAGAGAGAGGTGTAGAGCATCTGTGCGAGAGACATAGGCAGGAGTGTGTTATTAGAGAAGCCTGCTGCTGCTGCTTCTGCTCTACGGGGGATTGTCGGGAACCCGAATGAGCCCGATCGTATCGTCATCCCGGCTGAATCGCTGTTACGCCACTTGTTTACGTGCGCTGCATTGGGATTGTTTGCTTGTGCCGGGTATTAGGATGATGTTGATGTTTTGATATAGCGGCGGCGGGGGGGGGGGGGTAAATATATTTTATTGCAAGTTTCGAGAGTATAATCGTAAGTGAAAATAGTTTATGGATAGTGATGCGTCAAAACTTTGGCAGAAGAACTGCTTAGTTGTCTGTCTTATAATGAATTGCAAGGTGATTGATGGGGGAAGGTGGCACAGCATTCACCAGCAACATTACCCGTGATAATTTGTGGGAATTCGATTACTACGATCAAGTGTAAAGCATTTTATCAAATACGTTTCTGTCTAATATCGTAATCTATGGTTTGGCAAAGTTGCATAGAAAAATGGAATAGAAATGTTAAGTAACGGTTGGGTATAGCTTGCAAATTTTCGAATTAAAAACATTACGTCATGATAATGTATCGATTGTCCACGAAGAGTGACTAATTATACATGTGAAAACATTATATTACAAATTATTTAAATACAGTCATAGTTTTAAACCGTTTTAATTAAATTTAGAATGCATTCATTTGATTAATATGATTATCAACAATGTTGTTTTATTTTTTGACAGGATTATAATAATAATTAATTAAAATATTACAGCATGTTTTTAAATTAGTTTGGTATTTGGTACTACATATTATTAAGTATCGTTGAAACTGAAGATTCCATGAAATATGGGAATGTCAAGTACCGGGATAACACTTTTTGAAAATAACAAAAAAGTAACTATTTCATTTTGTCTAATAATTTATAATTATTAATATATAATTATAAACTAAACATATTTAGTTCTCGATTTTCCCTATATAAAATCTGTACTAAAATTATAAATAAAAAAAAGTATGAATATAATTAAAGAAAAATACAAGAAAATCTCGATTCTGTTGAATTTAAAATTTTTACTATATAAATTCATCCTTCTAAATATGTAAAAGATTTTTAAAAAATAACAGTATAATAAATCCATACGTAAAATAATGTATGTTTTAAAACGACATTGAATAATTAGAGCAAAAGTTACATTTAGAACTAGACCGGCATTCAAACGGCTCATCAAACTTTCAAAACAAATCTCACGTCATCTCGTCAACCACGAAGCCACGTCTCGCTGTATATAACGACACAATTCTCATTTATTTATCAAGAACTTTATTTATTTCACATTTACATCAATTTGCAACTATTTTAATTATCCGAACGCGACTCCGCTCGTAACAATAATAACCATACTCTGCGAATGGAATTCTCCAACGAATGCACCACTGCCGCTTGAAGTTATTACGGAGTAATAGTAGTAGTAGTGGCTGGTGCTGTTTGTATAGCCACGAGGAAAGCGGGGGGGAGGGGAGACTAGGCCGACTTGGTGAATGCATTTGCCGCTGCTGTGTGAGGGAGGGATTTTCAATGCGTCAATTCCTGGAATCCACAGTCACTGCACCGTTACGCCACGGGCGACGCCGGTGCCACGAACGAGTCTCAATTTGTCTTTGCGCATAATGGCGAGGACGGCGGCGTACAGGTGACGGCGATAAAGCGGATTGTTGCTTTGATAGTAGAGAAGTTGTTAAGATTATCGTCAGGTTGACGCGGGTAACGTAGAAGAGGAGTGCTTAATATGATTAGAAACGTGACTTTTCCTTTATTTAATGAAAAAAAAGAGAGGAAAATTGGTGTAATAAATTTATACGATTTATTTTTAGCATTTATCTGTATATGATTGTGAATAAAAAGTATCATGAATAAAATTTTATATATCTTATATTTTTGTTATCGACTACGATAATTTAGTGTTCGGTCTTTTTCAATTTTTCCTCGATATTTGCGCTAAAATAAAGAAGCAACAAATTTTCTGTATCGGACAAGGTAACTTACCATATATTGTAAGAAAATATAAAAGAATTTTACAGGATAGTAAATTCCAATACTTTACGATAAAATGTTCCCTGCATTCCTCGCTCAGTGCGAGCTTATTCCGTGTAGACTTTTTAAAAATAAGAATATAAGCTTTTAAACGCGTGACTTTTAAATTTGTAAGATAAATTTCTGAAACAAGACATTCATTCTTATATATAGTTAAGCCAATAAGTATACTATAAATATACATTGAAAACCAAAAGTTTACATATTCAAAAAGCTTATATAACATCATAATAACAATAATCATTCAATATTGTTAAAGCACAAACCGAATAATGCAGTTCACGTAATTTGCAAAAATAGCTGCGCCTCTGATACAATAATCACGCGCCGCTTAACACCACCATCAGAAATTGAACTTTATGAAGACATCGTGTGCTCCTCTAGAACAAACCATCCAAGTTCTATATATATATATATATATATATATATATATACCTACGCTCTTCAACTCAACGTGCGCATAATAGAGAGACGCGCCAGCGAAGCCACCTTCCCACAGGACGATAAAAGAAAATTAACCGCAAGCTCGAGCTTCTGGCCATGATTCAAACCCGGCCCAACGCGCGCGCTCCACCGCAGCAACGCGCGCGCAGGTGTTCGCGCGGGCGCAACAAATTGCATCCGTCCGTATCTCCATCTCTCTTACTCTCTTTCTCCCTCCCTGCGCGCAACGTCTTCACTATTATCGCTGAGGATTTATCGTCGTCTTTGTTCTCCTTCTCTCTTTAGCTCTCTCGCCCGCGAACTCGCTAATTTACAAACTCAACGCGACTTCGCTCTTCACCGAGACTGCTTTTTCCCGTGAGAGATTGTATATATATAGTACGAGGGATATATATGAGAGGGAGGAAAAAAAAAGACGAGTGCGAGTGATGAATGTAACGGTGTCGTTATTGTCCGGAGTAACGTATGGGAGAAGTATGCGCGTGTATATAGGCATAGACATACACCTTTTTTTTCGCGACACGTGCCCTGCACGATAAAAGCGTTATTTATGCGTATACGTTGAAAGGAAGAGGAAAGGGAGAGACGTGAGTGTAGTTGAAGAACTACTGGGGAAAAGTCGAATGTCGAATTAGTACTGATGATCATCGGGATGCTGGTGTGGGAGTTCGCTTAGGCGTGATGTGCGTTCAAGAGGTGTTTTCGTGCGGCGATGGTAAGAAAAGTTTTTCGGAAGCAATTGATCTGAATGATAAATCGATATAAATGTTAGGCCGTGTAATATTGTGGAAGGTTAAGGAACAAGCGAGAAAATTGTTACGCATGCTTGAACAACAATACACTTGGAATATAATTAGTGTTTTGCTGTTGACATTTGCACATTGTTAATGACAAGTAGCTTTGTTAATTTTACGCTAAAACCAGTCTCCGAATTTTCGACCTTTCTGTTGCAGACGAACAAAATTACATTCCTTATTGTTTTCTGTTACTTACGATCGTAAACGTTAATTATTTTATGTCCAAAAATAAAACAATAATAATTTTACTTTCAAAAATAAAATAATATTAAATTAAATTATTTTAGCTGAATAAAAAATTATGAATATATGTATATTACTATAATATATCAGAAAAAATTCATTTTTATATCCATTTATAATTTGATTTCTGATAAAGTAAAATAGAAAACTATTTTTTACAATCATGCGATCACAAGTCGCATAAGTACACTATTTTTAAAAAAAAATGCAAATAATTCGATTATTCATGCATATATATTGAGTGGAAAAATATTGAGAATTGCGCGCGTTTAATTAGCGTATGGAAATGTGATCTCAGGATGCTAAAAACAGGTATAGAAAATGGAATTTTCCATATCAAGTTGAAAAAGTCATTAATTTAATCTATAAATTCAATGTGGGTCGAGTAAAAATAATGACAACAAATTGTTTATAAACCAAGATAGTTATTCAACTCATTGTTTTTTTTCAATATAACCACAACTTTTCTTACCTCGTAAACAAGAAAGATCACTAAGATTCCCCGCTTTAAAAATGCAAAATCTCTCCGTAAATAGTTTAAGGCGACTTAAGCCAGATTTCAATCTCGGACTCTCTCTCTCTCTCTCTCTCTTTTCCCCGACAATCTTCACGTATCACTCACCCCGTTTCATCCTCAGCACACGCCGTGACTAACAACCCTGAGAGCGCATGCACAAGCTAAAAAATCAGCTCCATTATTAAAAACATCATTCTCCTTCCCTCTATATAAACATCTTCCACCGTCTCCGTCGCTACTCCTCTCGAGCGATCGCGTAAAGGGGCGTACGCTTTATCGGCTTATACGGGCCAGAGCTTCCGGCTCCTTCGCTTTGTTATCCGGAGCATTATTTTTCTCTTCTCTCTCGTCCCCCTCCCCTAAACCGCGCGGAAAATTAAAGGCCAAGAACAGCGTGCGGCATTTCATTAACTTCCGTCCGAGTGCAGCTGCTATACTGCTGTATGCTCGCACGCGCGGATATTACTCTGTGCGGTTGGTTCTCTTGCGCGGTTGTAGCGCGAAATTAAAGCGCGCCCGCATACGTAATGAACGCCGCCGCCGCTGCCGTCTGCGTCGCCGAGCTTTTTACACGCTTCTATACTGAGGTTTTCGGTGGCTGCTGTGCTGGTTGGCTTGTTTTTTGATTGTTTTTTCTGTTGGAGATACAAAACGAAGAGGAGGAGGAGGAGGAGGAGGAGAGTGAGGTAATGTCTCTAATTGCGGTGTATCGTGTGAGAGGGAGAGAGAGGGAGAGAGAGTATTGTGCAAGGGTGTAAAGAGAGCATTGGTTAAGAGCAAGGGTCGTGAGAGTGGATAGTTGAGGAGGTATATAGAGAGTGGAGTAAAGAAGGGATGTTTTTTACTCAATGAAATGGTTTTAATTAAATTAGACGAAAAAGATTCTAAGCGTTTTTTTAATAAAAACCCGGATATTATGCGAGGAGGAAAATTATCTAATTTTTATGTAATTGAATGCCAACAATCGAATATTTATTTTGGATTACATTATATAACGTTCTTCAAATTTAAGAAAATTATAATAAAAATTTTTGTGAATTTAATATTAAGTATTACTTGATATTGGAGTACGAGTTTAAAATATTATGTAATCTAATAAATTGTTTATAACTGTTGGATAATAAATTTTGATATTTGATAAAATGTTCTATCAAATATTAGTTAATAAGATTTTTTTAACAAAAACTTTTAATTATTTGCAATGTATTTTTTAATTTTTTTTATAATGGCGAGAATGCCAAAATAAAATAAGATTTAATTTTGATCGCAAAACAAATCTAAACACTTTTCAATTTGTTTCAACAACGTTATTTGTATAGAGGTTTAGTCAGTTCATTTGAATACCAACAGATGTACTAAGACTGCAGAATTGAAAAGCAGCCTTACTTCTTCAGCCGGCGACTTTACACTCTATTGAAATTGGCCAATGACGCGCTTCAACAGTGTTGCGAATCTCGGCTCTTTTCAGTCAATCTGGCATCGTCGCATGCGAAGCCAACGAGTCATTCATCGTGTATTATACCGCCGGTGAATGTAGACGTGTTTTTCGCGGAGTCTCTGGTTCAGTTCGGGTTAGGTTAGGTTGTTAAACTGCTTACAGTATTTGCTACAGTGAGTTTCGTATCAGTGTATGTTTTTTATTAAATTTTCGGTGAGTTGAAAATGTATTAGTGTTATTATTATAAATATATTACAAGTTTTATTTAATATGTTACTGTATATACTAAAACTATGGCTACTTTATTTATTTCTGATCTGCATTAATAACCGCAAATATTTTGTATTAATTTGTTATTACTATAAAGTATATGTTTTGTAACAATTAAGTTGTATTTTAGAAAAGTTATTTTCGTATAAATAAAAGAAATTATAGTGATATTTAATAATACTATTTGTACTACATATAATGCTATTGACATGTTAATTTTTTATATAATTTGCGATGTTAATCAACTATTTAAAATAAATTGATAAAAAAAATTAATTTTACGTGAATCATTCATTAAATGTCTGTTATGCGTCTTGATAAGGTTAAGATAGTATAGTATCTTTGCGTGAGTATTATGCGTGTTTTGTTGTTGTGTGATGGGTTGCACAAATAAAGAGCTGGGGATTCCCAAGAGCTCTAGACTATATAAGTACCACGAAATCTCTATTGATTTATTGCCAATAAAAACGATCTTTTACAGACGAAGTACAAATCTTTACAGAAACTATTCAATCATGGACTGTACATATCTTTATCAAATACCTACTTTTAAAATTAAGGATAATATTGTCAAAGGGGACCCCAAGCCTTATGCCATGAAAACACCTAATCTTGGTAAAATCATTTTAGATGTTCTTAATAGTAATTTGGATCATGTTTCACAGGTATTTAATTCATGAAACTTCAATAGTAATATAATTGTTTATAAATTTAACTAAAGTGTTACATAAGGAATAATTTTTTATTTATTAAATATATTTACTAATTAATACCATGTTATTATACTTGTGTATTAAAAAATTATTGTTAAAAATTGAAAAATATTTTTATTTTCTATTTTTTTGATAACTGTCCAGATCGAAACTGAATCGGGAAGGCAAATTACTTTTGCGGAAATGAAAGATCGCAGTATACGTTGTGCATTGTGGCTGAAGAGTCAAGGAATTGTTAGTAACGATGTTGTTTCTATTTGCACAGATAATCAAATGGATGCTTATATTCCGGAATTAGCAACCTTCTACGTCGGCGCAGTCCACAACCCATGGCATCACGACGTTGCATTAAGTAAATTGTCGTAAATTCGATAAATACTTATTCAATTCAATAAATCTAATATCTTTCTTGAATCTTAATTAATATTTAGAATCATTGTTTTAACTTTAAAATAATATTTTAATAAGCACTAAATAAAATGTTAACTGATTTTCTAATATTTCGAGTCAATTAAAGAATTAAAATGATATTCTAGAACCAGCGCGTCATTTGATGCAATTAGTCCAACCAAAAGTGATTTTCACCTGCGAAAGCGCAGTCGAAGTACTCATCGAAGCAGCCAAACAGGAAAATATAAATACTAAAATTGTACTTTTCGACCCGATTTCATCAAAATACACTGATCTCGACAGTTTGAGCAATGTTATGGACCAACAGTCAATTAATGACGTTAAGAACTTTTGCGCTGAAGAAATAAAACATCCGAATAACATTGCCCTAATCATATTTTCCTCTGGCTCGAGTGGACTTCCGAAAGGCATTGTGCATTCTTACAATACTTTTTCGAAAAATATATTGAGGTTTGCTCGGATGCCCAAGAAAACGGATGTAATGCTGTGGTATACCTCTCCCTATTGGCTGACCGCAGTCTACTTTACTCTTCAAATGTATCTATTGCAATCAGTTAGAATATTCCATGCCAAATTCGATCCGGATGAAACTTGTAAAGTCATTGAGAAACATAAGGTACTTGTTGTTACTAATGAATATCTTGAGAAACCACTTTCGTGCATAGAAATATAAAACACATTCTTTTGGAATAGGTTAGTTGGTTCTTCATAACAACTGATATGATAAATGTATTCAACAAATCAGGCGTATTTAAAAAGTACGAACTTGAATCTTTGAAACTCCTACAAACAGGAGGATCTAAAATTAATCGCGATATATTCGAACAATTCCAAAATGATTTACCTCATACGAAAGTTATTCAAGGATATGGTACATGATATTTCATTTTTAGCGTAATAAAGTATAATTGATTGATCATTAATAAATTGATATGAACTTAGGTATGTGCGAATTGGGAGGCACAGCTACAATGCAAAACGAGAAGAGCAAAAGAGTCGACTCTGGTGGCTTTGTGGTGGATCATGTGCAGATAAAGATAGTAGATTTAAATACAGGAGAAGCACTCGGGCCAAATCAGCATGGCGAACTATACTGCACGTCCCCCACAAGAATGCTGGGATATTACAAAGATCCTAAAGCTACGAAAGAAACAATGGATGAAAATGGTACGTACAAAAAAAGCAGTAAAAAAATAAATGTTTTTTAATTATCATTGATTTGTCTACTTTTTTATTCAATCGAAATCTAACCTTAAATTTTTCTTTGTTAATTGTCAAAACCTCATGAAAATAATATTCTAATGAAGGTTAATTTCTTAAAACTGTAATTTATAAAAAAGTCGAAAATTTATTTCAATAATCTAAATCGATGGAGGAGGAAAGAGGTATCAAAGTTTTACATTTAATTTTCCATCTATAATAAGTTCTTAAAGAAACTTTTATCGGGATCTACAAGTTTTCTCAATGGTGCAAACTTACCGAAGTCTAACTTATCAATTAAAACATTCAACTGAGGAAAGAGATCATCTCTAGCAAACCTTTCCTCACTTACCCTCTTTACCTCCCGTCCCTGTGCCATTCGCCAATGATCACCGAAATAAACATAAGCAAATTGGCACAACCGTCCGAAGGTCAAAATTGCGTTTATAATTCCACAGGCTGGATCCATTCCGGCGACAAGGCTTATTACGACGAGGACGGCGAGGTGTTTATAGTCGAGAGATTAAAGCAGGTGATGAAGTTCCGCGCTTATCACATCTCGCCCTCGGAAATCGAGGAAGTTCTCTTGGGCCATCCGGCTGTGATGGAGGTGGCCGTGGTACCCCGGCCTCACGAATTAGACGGCGAGCGCCCGATGGCCTTTGTCGCGAAGGTGCCTGGAAGCGAGGTGAGAGAACAGAACGTCGTGCTCACAGTGCACATTCAAATGTTAATGCCGAGCTGGGAACTGCGCTGATTGACGAGCGTTGGAATGGTACTTTGGGGAATAGTAGGGCTAAAAATCTTTATTTGCGGTTGATTTAAATAGAGATACATATTTCGGATGAAAGACTTTTTGATTAGCTAATATTTTAATATTTTCATGAAATATAAATTTTTGATTGAAATACAGATATTACGTGTTTTTGTCAATACACGGAAAAATGAAAATAATACAATTCTGAGGTTACATTTTTGTAATTTTACGTTGCATTTCCTTTCTTTGTTTAGGTTACAGAAGAAGAGCTTATTAACTTGAGTGCTACCCTTGGAGAATATAAAAAACTGTGGGGTGGAGTAAAGTTTTTAGAAAAATTACCACACACACCATCTGCGAAGATTGCAAGAAACGAACTCGTAGAGATGGCGAAAGCATTAACCGAAAAGTGATGTTACTAATAAATGATTATGAATGTAAATTTGAATGCAAAGTATGATTTTTATACAAAATGCCATATTAATAATTAAATATATATATATATATGTACTGAAAATTACATATAGATTACTGTTCATGTCAGCTTTAAAAACATGTTTGATATTTTCTAAAGCCTTTTCTTATATTTTTAATGATTTTTAAATAAAATAAAACGAATTTTAACAAATGAGTTTATACCATTAATAACAATCCTTTTAAGATATTAAGATATTTAGATACAAATGGAAAATAAAATAAAGCTTCACTCATTATCGTATTTAAGCAAAGAAATTAAATGAAATTATGAAATATTAATAATGTTTTAATTAGTAAAACCTTTTAGCCTACATCTAACAATCAATAAACTTCATCACCGTTAAAATCAATTTACGTTTATTTGACAATTTACGTAGAGTTGCAATTTCACAAGCACTTCGTTTAGAAAATTATTTGAATTTCGTATACCTTTCTCCCATTGTAGACGAAATTGAACATTGCCGAAGAAACAATTAAAAGTAAAGACTCTGCAAGAAGTAAACGCAATTCAGGCTCCATATCGCGAACTTCAAAGCGCTAATACAGCCGGAAGCAATCAAATTCGTAATGCGCGAACGTGCTCCCGAGCAAATACGGCGCATCAAACGCGCACCTTCTTGCCTCTCATAAGGGGTGGAATATGCGATGCACCGATAACTCTTTGAAAAAGAGAATAAAACGACGGAGCGAAGGTTATAGAGAAGATGACGGAAATGCAATGTAGAGCCAAGCAGCAGCAGCAGTAGGAGGGAAAACATCGAGTTACTCGAAGACATCCCTCTACTACCGTTCCCCCCGTATAGCCTGTGATTTCTTATATTTGGCTGGCAGTCATCCCGAGACCGAAAATCCCTTCCGTCGATTGGGGTTTCAATCGCTCGGATTTGCCATTAATGGAAGCGCGCGTGTCCCGGCAGTTGAGCTACCCTCCCTTGGGGGTTAGGAAGATGCTCACTCTCTCGCTCTCGCTCTCTTTCTCTCTTTTTCTCCGACGACGATTCGAACTCAGCCAGGGGGAAGTAAAAGTTTTTCGAAATCGTCATTTCGAGTAAATTTTACGACTCGACAGCGCGGCGACGTTTACGACTGTACACGCGATGAAAATTTTTAGGGGTTTGCCCGTCGTATAATACAACGCGTAGATATACAGGGATTGATTTTAGCGGCTGGATGCTTTTAAGGGCTGCGATTGGTTACGGGAATGAGTAGTATACGCGGAATTTCGATTTTGTTCTTTTCTTTTTTTTTTTTTAAATAGGAGCGCGCGAGTGAATGGCGCGTAGAGCAAAAACCTTGAATTCCTCTCGTGCTTTTGGTATTTTGTAATGTGAGTGGGTCTATAGTATACGCTATTTTACTTACCTTCGATGAATCCCATTTCCACCATTAACGGGATAGCATGTATAACTGTATTATAAAAATTTAAGATATTTTTATATAATACAGGTACATGTTGTACGAATATTGAAGACATTCAAGATACAAAGAAAGCTTTGAAAAAGTGCTAAGTAAAAAAAATCTTTTCCATTTTTTAAATAATTTTTGTTACTAATTGTTGCATGCCTTAATACTAAAATTATGTTCTGTTTGATTAACTGTTTAGTACTGTTAAGACCAAAGAATTTGCATATTTATAAGGTTGAAAAAGCAAAATTAAGGATTCATACCACTTTAACACTTTCAAAAAATCGATATTTTTTTTTAATGGATTTCGAAAGGAAAACATATCAAAAATGCTGTGTAAAAATTTCAAAACGATCTGATCACTGCAAGTGTGTGTTTTGTCGATTTTAGTTTGGCGCACTCTACGGCGTGTGTACTTTTTTCCGGTTGAAGTGCACGATTTCTCAAAAAGTATTCAACCGATCATTACCAAATTTTGATCACGTCTTCGTCAGACGTATGGCTATCGCCGGAACTAGGATTACGTTAAAATTTTAATTTTAACTCTATTTATCAACCTAAAAAAGAAGCAAAAAAACACGATTTTTCGAAACGATTTTTTTGAACAGCCGGAATTTTGTTATTTTTGTGTGAAACTTAATTATCTTTTTGAAAATTTTTGAATTTTGTATTTCCGATGACTTCTCGCTTCAATATCATGCACGCCATCAATATCTGTTTTTTAGAGACGCTCGATGATTGTTATAGTTGTACATAAATAAACAATGTAAAATTTAAAAAAAACATTGTTTCCTATACCTTAAGGGTGCCTTTATTAAATTCAAAAAGATTCATATCGATATCTATTATAGAAACTATAAAAAAAAAATTCATAAATCTAGCTTAAATTTTAAGCGTGTAAAGTGGTATGAACCCTTAACTCTCTAAGAATCATAAGATAACTCGAGGATTTTCAGTGATCAATCTCTTATTCGGCCACGAACACACTTCTTATCTTTATAAATTATTTTAAAATTTTCCGAATTATTGCTTACAAGAGAATTGATCCAAAAGTGGTCTGAGCACAGTCGTTCTCAATTTTTTTCATCATACAAGATATACTATATATCTACTGGTAGAAGAATACAATAATTTGCCCGCTTAAAATGGCCCAATTACCCTGAATTACCTTATTTTAATAATGTAAAAGGCTCTATTATGAAACACTTTAAAAAGTGGCTCCTGTTATACAACCGTTAAATTTAATAAGAAAAATGTATTTGCATTCGTGTGTTATTCGTGTTTACACATGTATTAAAAAATAAATAATTAAAGTATTCAATTAATAAATTTAAAAAAATATTGATCGACATCGTTCTATTTTCTACCCAACCCAACCCAACCCAACCTGTTTACCTTAGTTTTCCGCGCTAAAAATAATATCAAAGCAAACAACCAGTATTAAAACTTAATTGATTTCCAAAAACTACTAAAATCTTTAAACCGCAAACTACCCATAATACAACCCTAACGAAAATTTTCCGTTCTCACGAACCAACAACATCAGCCAAACAATTTCAGCTCTCTATCCAAGAATTCGCAAGCTCCATCATGCAGCGCATCACCAACAACCGTCTCAACTTCGGCATCAATTAACGAATTCGCGTTCGACGCCAACGGTAGCTTCGCATAATTTAGCAGCTCGTAAAACAAGAACACGCAGGAACAGCAACAACAAGAGCCGTACAGCGAGTGCAAGAACCAAGTGCAAATAGTAATCCGATGAGCTCTCACGTATAGCGGCCACCAAACTCATCTCTCGCGAAATTCCAGCATCGAAACTTTCGACCTGGCCTACGTAATTCATGTGCTCTCACCGGTCACGTATATATATACACATCGTTGTATGTGTGCACGTCTGCTATGAAGTGAATAGCTAGTGAGAAAGTGTGGTGTACTTACTCTTGAGAGCTTCGTCGAGGCCGCGCAGCTTGCCGATGACCGCGGCCAGTTGGCTCTTGTAATCGCTCGATTCCTGTTCCTTTTGTTCGCTTAGCACACGCTTCATTCTGCGCTCCATCTCGCTCTGTTTCGACGCAAGCGCCTCGCGTAAATGATCGGCGTGGATCTGCGTCTGGAGCTTCAATTGGCGACGCATCTCGTCATCCATTGCCTTCCGCTCCTCCAGCATCTAGAACGCAAAAAGTTGGTTGTCGGTTAGATTTTGTCGGTGAAATTCGTAAGATTTAGAAGACGTGGGTGGTGCGTAAAAAAGGATTTTGAAAAACTTTTATTGTGATGTGAATCGAAGCCATTCATTTTATATAAAGTAAAATAAAAAAAAATCCAAATGCTTCTTTCACAAACTTTTTCTACTATTCCAAATACAATGTGCGTTTTATTTGAAGAAATATTGCCGAAACTTTTCACAATATTTTTATTAGACCAAAATTTTTTATTCACGGACATGACGTTGAATGTTTTACAATACGACATTGTCTCGAATTTAAAAATAACCAGAAAAAACTTTAGGCAGTGTCTTTTTGACTAGCCGAAAGTGACCCAGTTCGAACGCAAGTAAAAATTTGAGCTAGATTCGCGGTGTTACAAGCTGTAAAATGGAAGTATTCTTTGCTCTTCGGCACTGGCTAACAGTCCACTTGAATCAAGTAAAACCTTTAGTGGAATCAAAGACGAGCTCACGTTTGACAGATAAAAAGAAGTTGCTTTTCTCTTTGACTAACTTAAAAAGCAAAAAAGGGGTATTTAAAGTTGAAGCTCTCTTAATTCTTAAACTTCAGGGCTGAGTTGTTTTATTTTAAAAAGTGTCAAATTTCATAGTTCAGGTAATCCTACTATAGATTCTTATGCATATTCGCAGAAAGAATTTAGCAAATTTCGATATCAAAATAATTCATAAGAAGCTATTATATAAAAGGAACAACAATTATTCTATAACTATATCATTTCAAATAATATAACAATACTACTTTCTATATTAAATAACAAATTTTTTCCACAAAATATCGCTAAAATAGATACACCTCATACATTTAGACAAATACAATTATGGATAAAAAAAAAGAATTATTTCCGCGGTCTGGAAGACGCCTCTACATCATAAAACTTTAGCATCTCTATTAATATCTCCCAAAAAAGAGTCCAAAACCTTGTCAGCAAGAAAAATGAGTCTAACGAACAGCCGTATAGTTCCATCGACTTCTCCCTCCTCTCCTGACCTTCGTTCTCCATCTTTCTCCCTGTCTCTCTCCCCCACCTCATCCTGAATAAGGAAGAACGCGTGCAGCAACCCCATCGGTATTCCTCAGACGCTTCCGCGCGCGCAGAGCGTTGCAAATGTATACACAAGCTTGATCTCGCACATGCTACTACCTGTACTGCATCTCCACAGTACGACGACGACGAGGGTGCGCGCAAAGAGCAAGCCTAATTTCTGGAGCGGAACGGGTATACGTAGTACGGATAGGAGAAAAGCAGAGGGATGGATACCTCGAGTATAGTATATACATGCGTGCACGTGCCGCCGTCTACTTTACGAGTATATATATATATATATATATATATGCATGTATGTATAGTAAGAAGGAGGTGGTGGATATAAGGTTTTTGGAAATGACGGCTAGAGGGTGTTTGGGTTACGGGTAAAGCTTAACAATTCGCTTGCATCAGAGACAGCGGCAGCGGCATGTGTGTGTGTGGGTGTGTACACGCCTGTTTGCAGCGGAAATTTCGCCGTGGAAATTGTGTAATGCGCCGAAAGTAAAGGCGCTGCCATGTATGAATTTCGCGGAGGAACTTGAGATGGCAGTGTGCGGAGGTGCAAAAGGCGGATTGTTAGGTGACGAGAATGTGCGGTTTGTTTCAGGGATTTTTCTCGTAAAGGTTCGAAAGCATTTTTTTTTCTTAAGTTCAATCGTTTCACATTATTGTTTCAACCTTTTTTTCAGTATAATAAAATAACACATTAGTTCTGCGTTATATTCTATTGTACCTTGAACAAGTATTGATTGAATTTTGTATCCTCTAGAAAACCGTAAAACTGTTTCCAATACACTTTAATTTTTTTTTCTATATTTTTTCATAAGTACTATTACCGATTTTGATCTGAATTAAAATTGAATAACAGAAAAGTTAATGCATTGCAAAGACTAAAAACTAGGATAATTTCTATCAAGTTGGCATGTGAAAATGTGTACTTAATAATTCTCTGATGATGCCAATTTAGAAATAAACCACTATACAATCGCCGTTTAAGATACTATTGAAATTCAGAAATTTTAAAAGTCGCAATGCCGTAAAATTTCCTACAATTTTTATGCTAATTCTCAAAAATTCATAAAGAATAAGTCGTCCTTACGACAACCTTTTGTAAATAGTTATGAAAAGAATTTTAGATCCAATCAAAGCTGACTTGGCAAGCAAATTATTATTTAGTAAAATGTCAATGTTAATTTTTCCAAGGCACAAACGATTTTTCACGGACGCTTAAGCATTTCCTTAAATTGACAGCTTTATAATTAACTTATGAGAAATTAACATCTTAATAATAATTTATCCATCCACCAAACCGTCATTGTAAATTTTTTCCACCGTCCTGACAAAGCATCTACGTCAGTTCAGCTCAACGGCAACATCTCATAAACTCGCTAAAAAATTGACCTTACAAACCCGTCATCCCTAATACAGCCCTCGACGACCTTTTCATTCTTTTCCGGTTCGCCCTTCACCTCGTGCACACCGCTAAAACGACAGCAATAATTTGGCAAAACATCGGCTCCACTCGCGTAACTCCGTAATAAAAGAAACTGCGACAGGACGGACGAGCGGCGAGGGTGAAAAAAGTGCGAAAGAACGAACGGGAGTTGAGCCAGAGAGAGAGAGAGAGAGAGAGAGAGAGAGGGTGGCCTGATTGTCAAGTGACCCATGGAACGTCAGAGACTCGCCGCGTGTCCGTCACCCTTTCTATCTCTATCTCTCCCTCTTGTCCGCTTCCTCCTTTTTGCCGAACGACGTATATATTTCGCGTGCGGAGAAATGGCCAAGCGAGTAGCAGCCTATGCCATCCGCATGCTTCTGTGAGTGTGGGAAGGTAAAACTAACACCATAACTTGAAGATACACGTGTTGCCTGTATATATGTATATATACGTGTACGTATGTAGGTGTCTGCAAAGGGTTACGTACGTTCAGAGATTCCGTTGATTGTCGCGAGTGCAAATACATTTGGATGCGAAGACAATTACTGATGGGTTTACTAACGTACGATTTATCCTGATACAGGTATAAATAGAATGGTGATGTTTGTATTTTTCGAGCGGATAAAAGAAATCGAAACGTTTGTTATGGTTACGATAATTGAACAGGATTCTATATCAATTTTAGAATGGTACATAGCTTTCATATTTGTTTTCTAAAGAGATTTATCTAGGAAATTCTACACGGAAATCATCGTACAATTGAATATAAAAATAAAAAAAAATTGAGTCAGATTTTGGATGAACAGGAAACCCGCAACATAGTTAATGGGTTAGTTAGATATTAAAAATACATGAAAAATAGCATTTTTACAGTACTTTGTAAATTTTACAAGAGTCTTTGAACTCATACAAATTTTCAAGAAATTAACATTTTTTATCCAGTAAAAAGCTAATAAAGAATCGCACTCTTTAGTTTTAACTGTTTTGAAATGTGCGTGTGATTTTTCTTTAAAATGTGTTTATGTTTGACGAATTTTTTTCTTTTAAATAAATTTACTATTGACCAAAATGTTTGCGACAAAATTTATTATGTTCTTTTCTAATACTGTAATATAGAAAAACAACAAATTTTGGCCTGGTACACATGTCTCACAAATTATTTGCATCTATTTATCTACACTCAGTTGTTTGATGGTTTTTGTAGATTGCTAATAATAGAATGCATTTAATACGGTACACTTGGTAACAAGTGTACAGGTTACACGAAGTAACTGGTAGAAATAGTTAATAAAAAACAATGAAAATATATTTAATTATGTTTTCTATCGGATAGAAGGAGAAAATTAAGATTTGTTGTTGTTTCTAAATCAGTTTAAAATTTATGATTCTTGGATTCTGTACATTCTACACGTTAAATACTTATTTTTTCATTTCTTAAACCACCAGCTAATCTGATTACGTATAATTTTGGAAAGCTAGTACCTACGGACAACCATATACTTGAATAATTAAAGCTCTCATTAATCCACTAGTATTTCATTGTTAAATCCAAAAAGCTCCGATCTTTGAACCTGCACCAAAGCGCTAAACTTAATCCTCCTGACAAATTCATACTCCCGCATACTCATAGCCGCGAACCTAAGACTATCATACACATACATATATATATACAATATACATCGCACCACCGAACAGCCGCTGAGGCCAACAGCAGACGTCGCGCTCGACCTAGACTCAAAACCACGCTTCCTCCGCACAGACACATACACACACATATATATAGCTGTACCATCGCGCGCCGTGCAGCGGTTCAACTGGAATACCGCACGAGATAGTCCGTCCTCGGGAAGCTCACAGAGGCAACGCGAGAGAGGAGATTTGGCGCGAAGAGAGTCGGAGCATAAGAGAGAGAGAGAGAGAGAGAGAGGGAGAGAGGAAGTTGCATAGGCGGGAAAGGCGCGATAGAGAGAGAGAGAAGGGCGAAACTGTACGACTCTCTCTCCTCGTCAATAATTAACAGCCCGCTGACCCGAGGACCGGACTATACGCTATATAACTATACCCCTGCGCGTTGTCTCTCGCCATCCCGAGTTAATGAGGGCACAACTGAGAGAAAGCGTGGGGTACGCGCGCAGGAAGCGCAGAAAAAAAGAGAAGGGACGCGCGCAAAAAAAAGCTCGTTAATTAAATTTGCAAAAGAACGAGGCGCGAGCTGCTGCAGGATGTTTATTTGGCCGGAAGCCCGTTTGTCGATATCGCAACGGGGGAGGGATTGTCGCGTTCGGGTGCGAAGGCTTTGGCCCCGTCTCTAGCGTTGTTGTCACCGAGATATTTTATTGGCTGTGTCGTACGGCGGGGGGGGGGGGGGATAAGGAATTTGTGGAGCTGGAAGAGGCAGACGGATAACCGTAATGCTTCCAAAATGGGATATCTAAGATATAAAGAAGATAGTTCCAAGTCAAGATATGATACAGCTCCGATAGATCTATATGTGTGATGGGATTACGTAGTTTGAGAGTTAATCTATAAATTAATGCAATAATAGGTGATACGCGTATAATATCTGCTTGCGGTTATGGGGAAGGAGAGAGAGAGTTGATCAATTACGTTTGAGTAATTTAATCGTATAATATTACTGTATTATATTGTCGGTGTCATTGTTTGAGTTAATCGATAAGAATTTTCTACCAAGCAAATTCGTTGCCTCTATTTGTTAATGTAATATATTCGCAATTCAATCAGTATTTTTTATAATAGCGTATAATATGATCCAATAAATAATAAAGGTTAAAATGCAAATTAATTGAGTGAACGGGGTTCAAAATTATTACTTCCATGCGTATTATAATGATTTTTTATGTAATATATACGCGTTATGAATTATGTAATAGCATAAACTGTTGAAAAAAAGAGGCCCGAGAACATACGCTTTGTAAAATAGCTTATAACAACACGATAATATGCAAGTAAATGTACATAGGACCGCGCGCATGCGTCGTTTTAATAACTTCTGCGAAATTGCAAATAGGTCTTGGCTATGTAATACATACCATGCATGCATGTATATATATAGTTAACCCACACATATGCTAATTTTTCTCCATTTTAGCGCGTATAAGAGTTTGCGTAGAGGTTGAATTCATTACGCCTTATCTCGCGTTTACATCCAAACGTCCCGGTATCTCTCCCTCTCTCTCTCTCTCTATATATATATATATATACCTCTTTCTAAAAAGTGGTAGTTTTATTTACGTTTTCTAAAATGCAGCGTAATTAGCTTTTTTTTTATCGATAATGTTTAATCACGCAAACTGCTGGTATATCTGCACCAGCGGCCACACGTGTAGAGCGAAATGGCTTTTAATTACGATGAAAAATTATACGGCGGTTTAGATTTTTTACGAAAGTAATACACAATATTTTATTTGAGCTTGGAAATTAATTAAGGGATAATATA